>CM043022.1:6431130-6592611 GCA_023690525.1 Holotrichia oblita
CATGCCACACTGTCCTCAACTATTAATAATAAACTATTTCCATAAGTTTAGACTAGTGACGCGTTAACTTTTCCGTTTGAAATTGTGAAAATTTTTAAGAGTTTTGTGAAACGACATAACGGAAAATTAAAATTTATGGATTAATAGATAAGCTATTGCCTATAATTTACAATGATATTAACAAATTTTGACTTTACAATAACTGTTCCCTATTAATTAGAATAACATATATTTTATTTTTCGAAGTGAGCATCTATTTTCCCGTTCCTTTTTGTTTCTTGTTCCTTTACTTCTTATCATCTTTTTTTCTACATATATCAACATGACAGGATCCATCGGAAATTGTTCTACGAGTATCTAATTCAACGCAAATATATTTTCTAATTTTTGTAAAGAATATTATAGATAACAATTTTTTTATATTTGCATACCATGCCGATAAAAATGTTCGTTTAACAACCTGTGAAGAAGCAACATGAATAAATAATATTTTTTTGTATTCCTTTCCTTGTATTTGTTTCGATAATTTAATGGCTTCAATTTGAACGTAAAAGTAGGTTATAATCATATAATTGTCAAAAATAAAAATATTGGAAGTTATAGTAAAATGTATATAAACATCATCCAGTGATCAAAATAAAAGTGTTGTATTCTTAGTAAATTCCAAATATTTATGTGTAACATAAACAGATAGTACATTATACAGGACAACTCTACTGTTCCGGTGTTCCTTTCGTATATTAGTTCAAAATAATGTATTCGTCAACAAAATATAATAGTAGTAAAATCGTTGAGTAGGTATAAAGTATGGGGGATGGAGGACGTTAACAGCAGTACTATTGGTACTAGCTTCAGTAGAACTGGTTGCATATGACTGTCCAACCAATTGCGTTCGCTGGTATACGTATTTTCAGACAAATGGGATCGTTCGATTTGTTTTATTTCTAGAGTGCTAACATAGGCAGAACGAAATTATTCAGTCATACATACAGAAGCATTTCCACCATTGATTAGGTCAAAAATTATATCAATATTTAATAGGTCGTAAATTTGAATTAAAAACTGATCGAAAACTTTTGCTAGCATTATTAGGGGCGAATCTGCGTTTACGGACAATGGTTGCGGGTTATCTACAACGATGGTCATTACTTTTATCCGGTTTCAATTGTTATTTTAAGTAAATAAAGGGGTAAAGAAAATGTAGTAGTTGATACTTTATCTAGGTTAGGTACCTATCGATAGTAAAGCTCACTCAGAATCAACAGAAAATGATTACCTCAATTTTTTAGAATATATCACCTGGTTGATTTATAAAATGCTTTCAGAAACCACAAGCGATTCAATTTTATGAAAAACTTTATAAATACTTGCAACATGGCCGGATAGTATCGATAATGAGAGGTTAAAAGAAGCGTTATTATATATGGGGATATCAAATGGTGATTCCAATGGAATATCGTTCGAAGGTATTGACAAAATGAAAAGTAGTGCACTTATTTCTGGTGGCCCAGATTGTATAACGAACTTATGTATTTGATAATTAATTGCAAAAGTTATTTAGAATTCAAGCCGAACTCGAAGAAATCAATAGTGAGCATGTATGTGTGACCAAATATCGTTTCGAAAGGGTTCCTGGAAAATTACATACACTTTTCCAACGCACAATAAATATAATTGTACACAATGCTTAATATTACAAAACAAAATCGCTAAATGAAGAACGAAATTATGTCAAATCTACGTTATTAAAGTATTACCTGAAATTTACCTGGCCATTGCGTTAGAATTGTAGATGCTCCTGACATAATTCCTGACGATCTGCCTCTTTCAAAAAACACATTTCTGCTTTTCCTACTGGACTTATTAGCATCATCCAAAAATAAAAACAGTAAAGGATATCTTTCTTCTGATTGCATCGAATCGGCCATATAGTTGAATTAGTTTCTTCTCTTCTTTATTTCCAATATCGTGCACTTCGTATAACGAAACGTTGCATATTACTGAAGATTGTCTTTCTTCGTAACTTGTTTGTTTATAACTCTGTATTAGTTGTTTTCCTTTGATTCTTGCTATTGTATACACTTAGTTGCGTCGATGATGAAAACGATAATAATCAGGTCAATGTCAATGTCTTCTAATCAATTGCACATCTCAACACACCAGGTAAAGAAAACTATCCGTAATTGCTAATAGTAGTGTAAAATATATACTGATATATATTATGTACATGTCAAATAAGTAAAATCGTTTTATAAATGACTGATATTGATATCTGTCATTGAAATAGAAGCTTTACAAAACAAATGATTTCACTTACTTGAGTACTGCGATTATAACATTGTGGGTAACCGTACATAATTTAATGCGAAGGTGACATGAATTGCATTTCTTATCAGTTTAAAGTTCGTTTAGACGTGTAAGCTATAGCTATAAAGTACAATTATCTAATTTGTCGTGGCAATTAGGCTATTCTTTGAAGTATTTTTACTGTTGTATACATCAAGTTTCCGTTTAGTGCATCTGCAATTGAAAATTATTATAACGAAAGATACACTGTTGGATATAATGTACGAACATATCCTATATATTTAAAGACGTTGAAATGCAAACGTAATCTCTGGTGTGCAATAGCTAAATCAACGTCCGCCTTGAATCTGCGAGTTTCACATCTGATTCTGCTCTCGAAATGCACTTACTACTATCGAAGCGGTGAGGATATTGCATTGTCTGAATTGGCAGATGTTAGTGTACTTTGCCCAGGCAGGTTCCAAGTCGTACGAAATAATTACGATAACTATGCGCGCGTGGTATACGCAATGACGGTTTATCGAATAGACACATACCTTGTTTTCTAACGAATCACGAATCACGTTGGTTGTAGGAAATGAACAAATCTTGCGTCGTCAAAAACTTGGCGAGTAGGTATGTACATACATACCTAATAATAAATATACATACATTACATATTTGAAATTAGGTACTGCAGCTAGTACAGATCGAATATGGATTCTTCTTTTCCTTTCGCTATTTTAAATGAAAAAAAAACATAATCAAACGTAACATTTTAAACCAAGAAACACTTAAATCTAATAAACGTATAGTTACAAGGTTAATTATTAAACAGACATGTTATATTTTAAATTTTGACATTGAAAACAATATGTTGAATGCAATGAAAATAATGTAGGTAAATGTAAAAGATTAAATAAAATTCTAAACGTCACGTAGGCCACTACTGGTTTTCATTTAAAATACCAAAAAGAATAATATATTATTCATGAGGGTGAAAATTACAATACGAGCCGAGTTACTAATACACCCGAGATAATAACAGTCAAATTATGCGCGAATTAAAGACTATAGGTACACTCACGGTAAATAGTCTTCAAAAATTTTAACGCCGCGCGCATCGTCTGTCTCATTCGTATCCCTCTTAGAGAGCAGCAGGATAAAACTGTCGAAGAGATAGCACGATGCGCGTAGCCGCACTCCCTTCTTAAGACTATTTTCCGTGAGTGTACTTTCGCTAGGACTGCAGGATTAAATTAAAAGGAGAATGGGTAGGTGACCAGTGATGGGGCTTTACGCGTAGATTTTTATTATCTACATCTACACGTAAAAAATATGTAGAAAATGTATTTACGTAGATAATGTAGAAATTACGTAGAATATTAATTAATTAACCTATATGTCACAATAATATGAGGTTATGTTATTCAACTAGTCCAACTTTTATATTACCAACTTCTGTGAGATTACAACGTAGAATTATAATTTATAATACTCTGTTAGTTCGTTCGGCAAAACCGATATTCTTCTTATTAATAAACTATTGGCACCACATACCCAGTCAATACGCTTCCAATTTCGCACGAGTTTTAAGTTGAAGTTGGAGGTAGACATAAAGAATAGCTAGACTGTGCCCTTTTATACATATAATTAATATACAGAATAAAGCGGTACTTATCTTCATCTTAAAATGTGCGCGAAATTGGAAATGTGTTGACTGGGGTAGGTACATACTCATACAGCAATCTCATGTATTACGTATGTTAGCATCATTTTCTACATTTCTGCATATTTTACGGGATGTAGAAAATGATAGTTATCTACGTGTAAAATATGACGTATTCTAGTCGGTGTCTTTTACGTCCCCATCACTACATAATAGACACTTTAATTTACTTATTTACAAATGTTAAATTAAAATTAAAACAACTACCTTAATAATATTTATTACTGATGATGTTGAATTTTCGTTAATATTCACTTGGTTCGAAGTATCACTTTTCTATCGAGTGAAGTATTTTGTTTGCCGTGTTTATTTTATTTTTTATGGAATCAGACACGCAGCCTTCAGCCACTTATGTATCTTTCCAGTCGCCATACCCACTGGGGCGGCTACTTGTGATGTGATTACAGGAGTCAATTACTTGACGCTTACATACGAGGTAATTGGGGTTCCATCTAGTACAATACAAAAACACAGACTAGAATCTAATGAAATAAAGTCCAACAAATACCTTTAATGGTGACAAAAAGAAAGCATACGTTAACCTATTATTTCAGCACGTGGTACAATAATACATTCCGACGAGACGGTGTCCCAAATGTGGAAATCATATACCTCGGTTGCTTCATATCTGCAAAATATACGTCGGAGTCGTGACACCTCACCAATGCATAAATCGACTATTACTCAAAATTCACGAGCTCCATACAAGTACAAGATGGCTATTCAAAGGCACTGATTGCACACACGAGCTTACAACGCTCCTTACAAGCAGACGTCTCACGTGAAAAAAAGGGAATCTTGACACAACGATAACCTAACGTTTGACAACTAACCTTACTAAGCCATAAACAACAAACAGGGCTCAATTAGAATGATCATTTTACACATACAAATATAAACCAATCAGATTCGCGTGTTACTGAAGTAACTCGAAATTACAGCGGTAATTTATCCATAATTTTCATAGTAGAATAATTAGGCGTTGTTATGGAAATGCGGTTAATAAGGATAGACATTTCTGAAGTTATGTCAAAAAACTTGTAATGTATACATGAATTAATAAATAAAGAGTTTAGATAAATTTCAATTTGCATAACGACTTCGACTCGGGCTACGTGATTTAAATGCTTGTCAAATTGACACTCGTCTTCATCGCTATGCAACAAGCATTCGTGAAATTATCGATAAATTCAAAGCTCTTATGGTATTACCACGTATTACTACAGATCATACATAATATAGATGGCCCTCTTATTTACATATATAAAAAATATTCGTAGAAATAGTTAAGGCAAAGGTCGTCAATGTCGCTAGTAACTGTGGCGGGTGTTTTAAATTTCTGTTTTCAAATTTATGTATTATATTTAAAAAGAAATTGCTTTCTATGTAACTGGAAATGTTTGTTTCCAGTCAAATAGAAAGCAACTTCAGCTATTTGACTAGAAATAAACGTTTTTAAGCAATAAAATATAAGTATACAAAACAAACATGCATAATAAAAAAATTATTGGATTTATACATACGAGAGAGCGTTTTTATATTCGCGGAATGGGGGATAAGGGGTGGAAATAAAAAAACCAAATTATTTTTCTTTTTAAATATATTCACCTGCAAGACGGATACATTTTTCACATCTTTCAATTAATTTATTTATACCCGCATAAAAACATGATTTCTCTTTATCTGCAAAATACGCCGAAACTGCCTCCTTGACTTCATCATCGGCAGTAAATTTTTTACCCTGCAGCTCTTTTTTCATTTTCGGAAACAGGTAATAATCACTCGGGGCCAGGTCTGGGCTGTAGGGTGGGTGATTCACAATTTCGAAGCCCACCTTATGCAGGGCAGCTAACGCAACGCGGCTCTTGTGGACGGGCGCGTTGTCGTGCAAAAGCAGCACACCTTTCGTCAATTTTCCCCGTCTTTTCTCTTTAATGGCTTCTTTTAGTCGCTCTAATATTGAAGCGTAATATTGTCCGGTTATAGAAACACCTTTATCTTTATAATCAATCAACAATATTCCTTCCGAGTCCCAAAATACCGTTACCATGAGTTTCCCAGCTGATTGTGACACTTTAAATTTCTTGGGAGGTGCCACAGCATTTTTATACCACTGCATGGAGTCTTGTTTGGACTCAGGTTCATAATGATGAACCCAAGTTTCGTCTCCAGTAACAATTCGACTCAATACACCATCCTTGTTTTCATTACAGAGGTCCAAAAATGCACGCGAACACTCTACGCGCTGTTGTTTTTGCGGCGGCGTGAGCATTCTCGGCACCCATCTTGCGCTGACCTTAGACATGCCGAGATGATCGTGTAGGATTTTAAAAATTGTTGTATAGGATACTCCAACCATTTCTACGAGTTGTTTCTTCTTTAGTCGAGCATCTTCGAGTACAATTTTTTCAACTTTTTTTTGGATAAGTGCTCGGTGGTCTTCAAGGGACCTCTTGTTTAAATAAAATGCCACTACACCATGGCTCGGCCTCGGGTCGTCTTCAAAGGATTCCCTTCCTTGTTTAAATAAACTATGCCACTTGTACACCATGGTTTTTCCTGGACAAGAGTCGCCGTAAACTAACGACATCTCATTCATTATGGTCGCGACTGATTTTCCTTGCCTGGTAAGGAACTTTATAACGGCACGATATTCGATTTTTTCCATATTTCACTTTTCACTCCTGATTATGTTACTTGGTTCACGATAGCTCAAAGACTAACTGTCTAATAACAATGAAACTTCGTATTTATACTAGTTATGAGTCGCTGCACAGGCCACGCCCCCAATGCGCTTAATCACCCCCCTACAACCCATTCATTCCGCGAATATAAAAACGCTCCCTCGTACATACATTAAAATAATACATAGTCTTTGGTGTACGTGTTTTATATTTATTGTAATAGGTCAATGCGTGTGTCATGAACATTTCTCAAATTAATGCCTTTTAAAATCTTGTTTAATTTAAGTTACATTTGTACCTTTGGAAGAATACCTATGCATTCCTGTCTCACTACTGGTCCTCTTACAATGTCGCTCACAACATTAAAATACCATTTTAAAACTCGTAATAACTAATTTAACACAAATCATATTCTGCTAATCGCTTAATGTCGCTTATTGACTTATGACAAGCTTTTGTTGAAAAATATACCGCATCATGCAGACATATTAAAATGTGAGTTACTTGAAATTCTTAGACGTAATAAACCACAACCGGAATATGAGCTTGACAATTACGCAGCAAATTTAGGCCATTCCGTATTAAGATTACCTCCATATCCATAGTAAGGTGAAGAGAAAGGTAGCCTCAAAGAATGTTGATGGTGGTTGTAATACGGAAGCCTTAACTAGGCAGGCGTTTGCTGAAATTACTCCGGAATTGTGGGAAGCAGAATGCAAACATGTACGGAAAATACAAAACCAATACATCCATAGTGACAAGCTAATGGATATACAAGAAGAATTTATAATTAGATTAAATGATTCAGATTCGGAGTCAGATACGGACTGGTTGGACTCTGACGATGACCTATAAGTATTATTATAGTGTTTAATACTAGTGTATATTGTGCAAAATGAAGAATGGCCAAGTAACTTTTACCTTACAATTTTGTATATACTGTTCTTTCAAATTTCTTTTTCAATGATATCTACATTTATTGCTCTTTTGTAATATATGTACAATGTCCTGTTCACGTGAATAAATAAATATTGAATATTTTTATATAACATTCCTTTGCTTGAATAAATGGTGATAGTTTATGTTGTTTTCTTTAGATTGTGAGAATTATATTATGTATTTTTATATTCATATAAGATTATATCACATTTAAATTTTGGCGCGCTAAGTTTTTGTTTGGGAATGTACACGACAAATCGGTGGTGCTGCTTGAGGGGCCAAGTTCACTTGGTCGCACTCTAGTTCTATGTTTTGTGTAATTATAACATTTTGTTATATCTTGTAGAATACTTTTCCAGTTGTAATTACCTCGCAAACTAAATTCTTTGTAAAATTTCTCCTTCAACGTTCGAACCGCTCGCTCTGCTATTGAAGCCTTGGTGATGCTGTAAGTTGAATAGTGGTTAATATCGTACTGTTTCATCAACATTTTAAAAGATTGATTGTAAAATTTTTTGCCAGCATCAGTTTGTAGATTTTTAGGGATACGTCCCTCTTTCAAAGTTTTATCCATCGCATTTTTGGCTTCTACGGCGCTCTTTGTTTTTAATGGTTTTGCCCATAGATACTTGGAAAACGAATCAATAACTACTAAAATATACATAAAACCACGATTTTCGCGTATAAATAGTTTAAAATCAGCCAGATCTACGTGCCACAAGTCATCTAGTCCTTTGATAATTACACGACGTCTTCTAAACTTCTTCTTCGTCTAGCTGGTTTATGTAGTTCGTTAATAATATCTTGTTTAACACGACCCATTTCTTCTCTATGTCCTCTTTACGTTCACGCACTTCTGTTAATTTTGCCTGTATTTGCTGTTCAAGCGCATAAAGTTTATTGGTGAAATCATCTGGATGTATGCGGTTAAGACCATTTTCCAAGACCTCCAGTTTCAGTTTTAACTGTCTTTCACTATCTCGAATTTTGTTCTCCAATGCGTGTACGTGAGCATTCATTTTATTTTCCAAAAGTAGGTTATTAGAAATTTCTTTAGCATGTTTCTCCACAGTACTTTTCAAACCGTTTACATTCAATTCCAGATTTTATTCCAGTAAACATCATTCAGTTCATTTGCTACTACATCAATATGTCTACCAAGCTCTCAATTTCCATAATTAGATTAGATTTTTCAGTTTGAATTTGTTGTTCCTCTTCGTCCGTGAAAGGAGTGTATTCCACATCAGTTTCGATCAGACGTCTGCTACCTGGAATTTTTCTTCTTCGAGGTGTTAATTGGTCTGAAGTTTGTGAGGGAGCTGGTGGCGCTTGCAAGTTCGATATTTCGGTAGGCGGAGTTTGTAACGTTTTTTGAGATCCTGAGCGATTTCAGATTTTATCGCCTCGATGTCAATTTCTTGTTTAATCCCTCCTGTTTTGAGTATTTTCTGAAGCGGTTCTGAAATCGGTTTAAACTGTTTTTCTAACAAGTTTTCTGCTTCAGCTTGACCCATCCGCATAGCAAGCTGTTCCTTTCTCGAATCGCCTTACTAGCTTTAATTATTTCAGAAGTAATATGATCACGCTTCATTGTCAATCACACAACTGCAGATCAACTAATGGTGATTCTATATTATATAGTGATCGAAAAGTTTCCGATATCTGTCTTTATCTAAATCGCTTTCTTTATCAATTACTAAAAAAATATTTGTCTTTCGAGCAGCTCCCACACATTTCCTTGAATTTCTTAAACGACATATCAGCACCAACATGTTCGTCGTAAATATGTCATAAATTTAGATCGTCTTGCTTAAATAAAATTAGAAAATTAGCATTATCTCGAATTAGATGTTTAGGTATGCAAGCATAAGTTTGACAAAGGTAAAGACTATCAACCGATTTATGTCTCCCCATGCTAAAGCATTCCTTAATTTTATTCTGCTTATCGGTTGCTACGTCATCGAATATGAAAATCGAATTTTCACGCGTCTGCGATGGATCTAATATTTCCTCGCTCTCTCTTTGAACGCATAGTATTTTACTTGCGGGGTAGTTTCGAAAACTCGCTGTAGAAATTGATACTTTGGTTGATGTAAGGACTTGGAATAAGATGTAGATGTTGTCGAAGAGAGACCGTTTTCGTCAATCAATAGATTTAACATCACGTTAGTCTTACCCCCACCATTTACCTCGGTTAGAATACAACGTATAATATTTGGTAGTAGCCACCCATGACGTTGTTGCGTTGGCTGATTAGCGCTAAAGAGAGTATCTAAATTTTTTATTTGAACAACACCTTTCTGTTTAATAATAATAAGCGAACTGTGAGAAAGATTTTATAACATGTTATCAATGGTGGTGATGAAAGAAGGAAGTGGTCTCGTTAATTCCCTAATTAACAAATTGCCAATCGAATTACATTTGCCAGGCTACCAGTATTGCGGTTCTGGCACAAAACTGGAGAAAAGGCTACAACGCGGCGAGCCTGGGGTAAATCCCGATCAAACGTGTAAAGATCACGATATTGCTTACTCTCAAAGTAAAGATTTCATCGACACGAAGCAGATCGCATACTGCAAGAACATGCTTGGAATGGAGTAAAATCAAACGACGCTAATTTAGGAGAAAAAACAGCCGTGTGGGTTGTAACTAATGCAATTAAAGCAAAACGAAAGCTCGGCATGGGGCTGAAAAGGAAGAGTGTCCCATTTAGAAAATCAATTTTCCTAACAGCAAAGAACACTGTGAAAAATCACAAAACCGGAAATCTGAAGGAAGGCGATAAATTAGCTCTTGTTGCAGCTAGAGCCGCGGTAAAAAATGTAGGTGAAAGAAAAAATGTTCGAAGACCTCGAGTCATACCGCTGCCGAAAACTGGTGGTTTCTTACCGTTTCCAATACCATTGTTTGCTGGTTTAAGTGCGTTGGGCGGTCTTGCCGGGTGAGCGGCTGGAATAGCGCAAGCCGTTAATAAGGAGAAATCAGCCCAGAAAGAATTAGCTGAGGCACAGAGACACAATAAAACTATGGAAGCTATTGCCTTAGGAAAAAAAGGGCGATGGTTTATATTTGAGACCTTACGTCAAAGGCACGGCATTATTTTTGATAAACAAAAAAACTTTTAAAGCGACTGTCACACAGACCACTGACCAATATTTATATTTTAAAATTTGGTAACGCGCATCTTCTCCATTTTCGAGGAGTATTTATGAGGGATAATTTACCAAAAAGTCCTAAAGATATGGAGTGTGCAGTCGTTAATCTGGACTCAAATAGCGAACCTGGAACACATTAGATTGCATATTTTTAAAAAGGATCTACTGTCGAATACTTTGATTCATTTGGCAACTTGAAACCACCCAACGAATTATACTATACTAATTGGTGATTGTAGAGGTAAACGGGGCTCCCTCCTGGGACCTTACGGAAGGACTAAACTCGAAAAGGGGGGTGTCGATCGACGCCTAAAGGATTTTTCTAATCAACTGTCTAGGTTTCCCGGCGAACCGACCTTGACTTTTCCCGATGTTTTCAGATTAGTCGGAAATTCGCGTTTATCTCCCGAACGGTTGACGCTACGCCAAAACTATCTATGTCCGAATATATTCTTCTCGGCGAGTACTTGGATATTTTCTGGAAATTTTTTTTTCCGATTAAAACTAAAATCTTTTTGCGTCGCGGCGGCGGCGTCCGATTTAGCGTCGCCTTGCAGGTCGTCTCCAGCGAATTGCCCATGTGAACAATATCGATCGTCAAAATTTCAAAATTCCAACGCCCTTCTAAACGGCTTATTTTTTTGATTTTCCTCTGCCAAACTCGATTTTAGAAAATATATTATTCATATACGCGTATATAAAATACCCTTTCATACGAGCGCCGGTGGCGTGATGCTTAGGTCTTCGGCTTCGAATCGGATGGTACTAGGTTCAAACCCCTTCTACGACGTATCTGTTTTTTTTTTATTTTGTTTATAGAGGAATATAGTTAAAATTTATTTTTCATTTACGACAAGGAACAAAAAATAAAAAAATAGGAGTTACTGCGAAAATATTCTATTTTTAATTAAATGTATAATTAAATAATATTTCATTATTTGTTTTACTTTAACCTACACATGCTCATAGAGGTAAGGGACTCTTCTTTGATACCATCTTTTTATTTCCACAAATATATATTTACGAAAACAATAATGTACAAACAAGGAATGAAATAATAAATTATTACGACGATTTCCAAAATTTCAATGTTCCAACGCCTTTCTAAACCGCTTATTATTTTTTGATAATTCTCATCGTTACTTATACTAAAATCGTATATAGTTCAGTGTATTATCGAGATTATACTAAGTATATATCTACATATTTTCGAAAGAGTCAAAAAGTCTTTTTTGCATACATTTTTTTTTATTTCTCTCCAGCGCGTCTTTAAGGGGGTCAATTTTTTTTCTCCGCTCTCCAATGTACAGGGGAAATTGAATGTCAATATTTCAGGGAACGATTTTTTAGTCTATTTTAAAAACAAAACTTCATATGAACGTGTGACCTAAACGTCTGTCAAAGTAGGTAGCTGAAATTCCGTACGAACGCCACTGGTGGAATTAAAAAAAATGTGGAACACTCAATAATTCCTCTTGATACATACATAGTTTTACAGGAATTAATGTAAAACTATTTATTTTCGAAAACTTTATCACCCTGTATCTCAAAAGTTAAGACCTTTAGGTCATATGTTCATATGAAGTTTTCTTTTTATCATGACGAGTAGTATGCGATCCCGCTACGTCAGCAAAAAAAAAAAAAAAAAAAAAGAAGTCCACTCAACGACTTTGACAGGTAAACATTGAAATTCCTAACAAATTTCCTCTCTTCTAAAAATTACGAGATTTATTTAATATTTGTACCTTAACACCTATACAGTTACCCGTAAGGAAGTATTTGTTACTGTAATACGTAATCCGACAGCTTTTTAATATACCTAATCAAGGCCGTTAGAAATTTTCTCTCTTAAACTATTTACACTGCGAGAAAGCGCGCAATTTGAATATTATGGAATATCTTAAAACATGCTGCCTCTCTAAATATACAGATATATATCTCATGATAAACACATTTGTCAATATTCTATTAGATACACATGTCACCTATAAATAATATATTCCGTTATTATTAAATAAAAAACTTGAAAGAAATATCGAATTTTAAGCGTTCATAACTTCATTACGTAAAATAAGTAAAGAAATACTACAAAATTTGAACTGTCAAGACGGACTTTTTATTCTGCGTTTACATCGAGATCATGAGTTGTTGATTTTTCGGTAAAACATTTTGTGATTGTCATTAAGATAATATATACATATAGTATTGAGATTAATTAAATAATCGTAGATATAACTGCACTTTACCAAATAACTTCATTGTATCTTAATAGATGGCAGCATATTTGAGGTATACATGTTTAGTGCAATGTATCAAGCGCTCAATTTGAATATTATGGTATTTCTGAACACATGTTATCTCTTCAAAAATATAAGTATATACGTCATGTTAAAAACATTTGTCAATATACTAATAGATACACATTTTACCTATAAATAATATATTCCGTTATTATTAATAAAAATAGTTGAAAAAATACATCTAACGCGAAACGCGAAAAGTCAAATTGAAATGTCAAAACCTCATTACGTAATATAATGGAAAAAATACTACGTGACGTCATTTACTTATTACCAAAAAAATATATTTCAAAATTAAATACGTTAAAATACGTCGACGTATAAAATACCATCTTTAATAACTAGAGCAATAATCATTAGGCGGCCCTCATAATAAATCGTTGACGTTAGCGCGTCTGCGATCAAAATTTGAACTGTCAAGACGGATTTTTACACTTAGAAGGTTATAGGGTTTATTAGTTCTTTTCATACTACTACCGGGAAAATTTAATTTCTTCCCAACGATATTAAAAATATTGATAAACACATTTGTCAATACTCTGTTTGATAAAATGTATAAATTGTAGAATGATGACTTAAATTCATAATTCAGCAAGTATACAGGGTAACTGCTAATGAAGCGACCATACTTTACAGTTATGTAAAATAAAGAGCGTTTCTACATAGAATGCCATTGATTTATTAAAATAGTCCGTGAAAAAAATCGATTAAAAATAAAATAAGTATGCACATTGCTTTCATACTGCTCAATTCGTATAACATTTTTTTTTTTTTTCATTTTAGTAGTTCATTAGCTGGGACACCTCGACATATTCTGTCGGGTTAAGATTAGCGGAAATGCTGGTCGGTGGGCCGGAAGAGTTCAGTCTAAATTCGAATACTTGGGATGGGTCAGCTTAGACCAAACTCGAAGAGTTTGGGTGGGGTCAACTAGTTATACTATACTAATTGGTGATTGTAGAGGTAAACGGGGCTCCCTCCTGGGACCTTACGGAAGGACTAAACTCGAAAAGGGGGGTGTCGATCGACGCCTAAAGGATTTTTCTAATCAACTGTCTAGGTTTCCCGGCGAACCGACCTTGACTTTTCCCGATGTTTTCAGATTAGTCGGAAATTCGCGTTTATCTCCCGAACGGTTGACGCTACGCCAAAACTATCTATGTCCGAATATATTCTTCTCGGCGAGTACTTGGATATTTTCTGGAAATTTTTTTTTTCCGATTAAAACTAAAATCTTTTTGCGTCGCGGCGGCGGCGTCCGATTTAGCGTCGCCTTGCAGGTCGTCTCCAGCGAATTGCCCATGTGAACAATATCGATCGTCAAAATTTCAAAATTCCAACGCCCTTCTAAACGGCTTATTTTTTTGATTTTCCTCTGCCAAACTCGATTTTAGAAAATATATTATTCATATACGCGTATATAAAATACCCTTTCATACGAGCGCCGGTGGCGTGATGCTTAGGTCTTCGGCTTCGAATCGGATGGTACTAGGTTCAAACCCCTTCTACGACGTATCTGTTTTTTTTTTATTTTGTTTATAGAGGAATATAGTTAAAATTTATTTTTCATTTACGACAAGGAACAAAAAATAAAAAAATAGGAGTTACTGCGAAAATATTCTATTTTTAATTAAATGTATAATTAAATAATATTTCATTATTTGTTTTACTTTAACCTACACATGCTCATAGAGGTAAGGGACTCTTCTTTGATACCATCTTTTTATTTCCACAAATATATATTTACGAAAACAATAATGTACAAACAAGGAATGAAATAATAAATTATTACGACGATTTCCAAAATTTCAATGTTCCAACGCCTTTCTAAACCGCTTATTATTTTTTGATAATTCTCATCGTTACTTATACTAAAATCGTATATAGTTCAGTGTATTATCGAGATTATACTAAGTATATATCTACATATTTTCGAAAGAGTCAAAAAGTCTTTTTTGCATACATTTTTTTTTATTTCTCTCCAGCGCGTCTTTAAGGGGGTCAATTTTTTTTTCTCCGCTCTCCAATGTACAGGGGAAATTGAATGTCAATATTTCAGGGAACGATTTTTTAGTCTATTTTAAAAACAAAACTTCATATGAACGTGTGACCTAAACGTCTGTCAAAGTAGGTAGCTGAAATTCCGTACGAACGCCACTGGTGGAATTAAAAAAAAATGTGGAACACTCAATAATTCCTCTTGATACATACATAGTTTTACAGGAATTAATGTAAAACTATTTATTTTCGAAAACTTTATCACCCTGTATCTCAAAAGTTAAGACCTTTAGGTCATATGTTCATATGAAGTTTTCTTTTTATCATGACGAGTAGTATGCGATCCCGCTACGTCAGCAAAAAAAAAAAAAAAAAAAAAAAAAAAAAGAAGTCCACTCAACGACTTTGACAGGTAAACATTGAAATTCCTAACAAATTTCCTCTCTTCTAAAAATTACGAGATTTATTTAATATTTGTACCTTAACACCTATACAGTTACCCGTAAGGAAGTATTTGTTACTGTAATACGTAATCCGACAGCTTTTTAATATACCTAATCAAGGCCGTTAGAAATTTTCTCTCTTAAACTATTTACACTGCGAGAAAGCGCGCAATTTGAATATTATGGAATATCTTAAAACATGCTGCCTCTCTAAATATACAGATATATATCTCATGATAAACACATTTGTCAATATTCTATTAGATACACATGTCACCTATAAATAATATATTCCGTTATTATTAAATAAAAAACTTGAAAGAAATATCGAATTTTAAGCGTTCATAACTTCATTACGTAAAATAAGTAAAGAAATACTACAAAATTTGAACTGTCAAGACGGACTTTTTATTCTGCGTTTACATCGAGATCATGAGTTGTTGATTTTTCGGTAAAACATTTTGTGATTGTCATTAAGATAATATATACATATAGTATTGAGATTAATTAAATAATCGTAGATATAACTGCACTTTACCAAATAACTTCATTGTATCTTAATAGATGGCAGCATATTTGAGGTATACATGTTTAGTGCAATGTATCAAGCGCTCAATTTGAATATTATGGTATTTCTGAACACATGTTATCTCTTCAAAAATATAAGTATATACGTCATGTTAAAAACATTTGTCAATATACTAATAGATACACATTTTACCTATAAATAATATATTCCGTTATTATTAATAAAAATAGTTGAAAAAATACATCTAACGCGAAACGCGAAAAGTCAAATTGAAATGTCAAAACCTCATTACGTAATATAATGGAAAAAATACTACGTGACGTCATTTACTTATTACCAAAAAAATATATTTCAAAATTAAATACGTTAAAATACGTCGACGTATAAAATACCATCTTTAATAACTAGAGCAATAATCATTAGGCGGCCCTCATAATAAATCGTTGACGTTAGCGCGTCTGCGATCAAAATTTGAACTGTCAAGACGGATTTTTACACTTAGAAGGTTATAGGGTTTATTAGTTCTTTTCATACTACTACCGGGAAAATTTAATTTCTTCCCAACGATATTAAAAATATTGATAAACACATTTGTCAATACTCTGTTTGATAAAATGTATAAATTGTAGAATGATGACTTAAATTCATAATTCAGCAAGTATACAGGGTAACTGCTAATGAAGCGACCATACTTTACAGTTATGTAAAATAAAGAGCGTTTCTACATAGAATGCCATTGATTTATTAAAATAGTCCGTGAAAAAAATCGATTAAAAATAAAATAAGTATGCACATTGCTTTCATACTGCTCAATTCGTATAACATTTTTTTTTTTTTTCATTTTAGTAGTTCATTAGCTGGGACACCTCGACATATTCTGTCGGGTTAAGATTAGCGGAAATGCTGGTCGGTGGGCCGGAAGAGTTCAGTCTAAATTCGAATACTTGGGATGGGTCAGCTTAGACCAAACTCGAAGAGTTTGGGTGGGGTCAACTAGTTAATTTACTATTTTAAAAATTGTGACATATAATCATGATGTGTATCAAAATTATGACAGTATCAATTGTGGATATCTTTGTTTGAAGTTCTTGTATGAAAAATGCTACAAATAATCATGTCGCGCACGTTTACATTGAGAAGTACGAGCAATGAGTTTAGCTCTACTTATTATCCACCGATTGAATTAGATCCTAGATATGAGTATGCACTTGGATTAATAGGTTTGAATGCTTATAACACAATATCAAACATTCACGATGGCCGAAATAGGTTTTATTACGATAATTAAGTTCTAACGATACCAACAGGAGCTTACGAAGTAACCGATACAGAAGAATTTTTGTAAAATTCCTTAGCTCCACACGATAACAACAAGGATGCGGTAATTTCTTTAAAACCTAACAACAGTACGCAACAATGTAAAGTAAAGAGCAAGTTTTCCATAGATTTTACGATTTTATTGGCAGGATGCTTAGATTTAGCAAGAAGGTACTCTAACCAAACGTAGAGCACGTGTCAGATCTTCGAATCCAAATTATAAAAGTGATCACCATTCGCGTGGAATGCAATATAGTTACGACAGCCTATTACGACGGACGTTTATCGCATACGTTGTTTGAATTTGTCCCTTCAGTGGAGCCTGGATTTAGTATCAACATCGAACCTAGAAATGTTATTTATCTTCCAATCTCGTATTGACAATATTTGTCTCCGATTAATGGATCAAGACGCTGATTCTGTTGATTTTCGCGGCGAAGATATGGTTATTAGATTAGAATTGAAGAGATATGGGATTGGATTATAATCGCTATAAAAATTCTCCGTCACCATCATTATTCACCAGTTGTAAAGAAGACGTTAATCAGTTAACACGTGAAAATCGAGATTTCCTTGCAACATTCTCTCGTTCGACATATTTCAAGGTTCGACGATGCAATAACCAAAAAGCAACTCCATGCCTACTACCCCAGAGTGAGTAACTTCAAGATCAATGATGAAATACGCATTTCTATAAGCCACGAAGACTCGTAGACATTACCCTCAGAAACTTTTCTATATATTGAGAGAAAGTTTAAACCCGATACAGCCGGCACTGGTACTTGTAAACTAACAAATAACGCTTATGACTTTTTGTTTGATCAAATCCGTTCTGAAATTAATGGTGTAGAAGTAGATAAATGCATATAGCCTGGAATTATAAGCACCATGAAGGCTTATGCATTATACACTGATAATGAAACAAAGTTTCCTGAAATGGCAGGATGGTGTCCAAATTGCAAAACACTACCTACAATTTCTTCGAGCAACAATTTTAATGCTTACATTCCCTTAAAGTTCTTCCTAGGATTTGCAGAGGATTATCGGAAAATAATTATAAATGCAAATTCGTTTGAAATTATTAAAAACGCTGAATAGTAATAAAACAATTTACATGCCCTTGGGACCTATTTGAACTGCTTGTTGAAGTGTGTGCAATTCTAACATTCTAGTTTAGGAGCGGTCCGATAGAGGTAGTAGTAGTATGAAGAACTTCATGTGTATAAAAACAAAAGGTTGATATATCCGTTACGAGATACATATTGTAGTATTTATTTTTGTAGTAGAGACAGAATATAAAGTTAGTTGTTCCTAAAGTGTGTGTCTGTTTATATTTTATTTTTCCTGCAACTACGTGGAAACACTGCGAAGTACTGGGGAAATTAACAGGTTATGGGCCCAGAGCAGTAATAAAGGAAGTAAACAGGAATTGTAAGATTCGTTCAAAAATGGCGCACGTGAATAATGGTGTAAAACCGTTTGACGGAAGCAACTATTCAAATTGGGAATATAGAGTTAAACTTATTCTGGAGAAAAACGAAGTTTTGGAAGTGCTGACAATGGAACCTCCTACTGATGTAACGGAACTCGCTGCTTTTAAGAAAAACGATGTCAAAGCCAGAAATATAATCGTAAGTTGTGTGGCAGATAATGTATTGGAAATGATTAAAGGAAAAAATACAGCAAAAGAAATAATTAAGGAGTTACAAGGAACATATATGCAAAAAGGTATTGCATTACAAGTGCAACTCCAGCGAAAGTTAAGAAACATGAAATTTGTATCTGGAAAATGTACATTAAATGAATTTCTGATTGAGTTTGAAAAGACTGTGGCAGAATTAAGAAGTTGTGATGTGAAAATTGAGCAGAGTGAAGTAGTGACTCAGCTTCTATCAGCAATGCCTGAAGAATATCAGTCTGTAACAACAGCAATAGACATTTTATATTGTCAGGGAAATACAAATGTCACCGTAGACTTTATCAAAAGCAAACTGATGATGGAAGAAGCAAGGCAAAACAAGAATAAAGAAGATATTGCAGAAGGAAACGCTCAAACGTTTGTGGCACAAAAAAAGAAATATTGGAAATGGAAACGAGAATCATATTCAGGGAATAATGAAGGTAGAGGTACAACAGAAGAACCAATTACATTTCGATATAAATGTTACAAATGTGGAAGGAAAGGGCACAAAAAAGTGGACTGTCCAAACAATAAAAGGAATGGCTCGGGAAAGTGTAATGTCGCTGAAGATGATGAAGAAATTGCTTTCCTAACAAAGGATGAGAGCTTAATAGGTAACACAAGTGAAAATGTAATAACTTTTGTGGTAGATAGTGGTGCAACCAATCATCTTGTTAAAGCATCGTTAAAGAGATTCTTAGAGGATGCAGAAATTATAAACCAAAACATAAGTGTAGCAAAGGTGGGGGAATCTGTGGCTGCTACAAGAAAAGGAATATTGAGAGTAGAAACAAATAATGGAAAGAAAATAGCAATGGAGAATGTGTTAATGTGTGAAAATTTGTCGCATAACCTACTGTCAGTAAAGAAGCTGGAGGATAAGGGTATGAAAATTATATTTGAAGATAAACAGGTAAAAATACAGAAAAATGATATAACAGTGGCACAAGGAAAACTAAATGGGAATTTATATTACCTGACATTTATACTAAAAGCATCATATCAAGTAAATATGACAGAAGGTAACAAAAATCTGTGGCATCGACGTATGGGACACTCATCTAAATATCCATCGGAGGGTCTATGTGAAACATGTTTGCAAGGCAAGCAGACTCGAGAACCACATAAGGCTTTAGGGGAGAAAGAAAACCAAAAAGAATTCTAGAAGTGGTTTCATCAGATGTGTGTGGCCCCATAACTCCCTCTACGTATGATGGTAAGAAATATTTTGTTACATTTATCGATCATTACTCACACTTCGCAGTTGTTTATTTTATGTTCAATAAAAATGATGTTATTGAGAAGTTTAAAGCATATGTAGCCATGATAGAAGCAAAATTTAAGGAAAAGATAGAAAGATTGAGATGTGACAATGGGGAGAATATAAATCAAAAGACTTTAAACAATTTTGTGAACAAAAAGGTATCAAAGTAGAATACACTATACCAAATACACCAGAACAGAATGGTATAGCTGAGCGCTTTAATAGAACCTTAATGGAAAAAGCACGTTGCCTCATATTTGATGCAAGGTTGCCTAAACATTTTTGGGAGGAAGCTACAAGAACATCTGTATATCTGACAAATAGAACAGAAACTTCAGTATTACCTAAAGGAAAAACTCCCGCAGAAATTTGGCTGGGACTAAAACCGAATTTAGACAAAATGAGGGTATTTGGCTCTCCTTCATATGTTCACATACCCAAAGAAAATAGAATTGGAAAATTAGAACCCAGATCAAAGAAAATGTTTTTAATGGGATACACAGATAATGGTTATAGAGTTTGGGATCCAGAAAAAGAAAAGATAATCACAGCAAGAGACATAGTTTTTGATGAAACTAGAAGATATGAGACAGCTGAACGAGAACAAGAGAAAATAATCATAAGTGAAGGAGAAGAAAATTCGGAAAATGAAGATAATGAATGTCAAAAGAACCAAAATGAAAAAGAAGATAAAAGAATAGAAGAACCAAGAAATGAAAGACCAATTACAACGATAAAACCACCAAAGAAATTCGAGGATTATAATGTAGATGTTATGATGGCATTATCAATTGGAAATGTATCACCATCTACACCCCAGACTTATTCAGAAGCAGTAAAAATGGATCAAGGATGGATAGAGGCTATAAAAGAGGAACTAGAAGCTCACAAGCACAACCAAACATGGGAGCTTGTCCCAAGAACACAAGAAATGGAAATCATCGACTCAAAATGGATCTTCAATGAAAAAGAGAGGAATGGGAAGATGATCAAGAAGGCAAGATTAGTGGCTCGAGGATTTCTACAAAGTGATGTGCAAGATGACGTGTACTCTCCGGTAGCGCGGATGCTAACGATACGTATTCTTTTATCATTAAGTGTGCAACTGGAACTGTGCATTAATCAGTTAGATGTCAGAAGTGCATTCTTGAATGGTGTTTTGAATGAGCCGGTATATATGGAAGTACCAGACGGACTCGAAACACAACCTAACTATGTGTGTAAATTAGTGAAAGCCCTCTATGGTTTAAGGCAATCGCCAAAATGTTGGTATAATAAGTTAACCGAACATCTAATAGATCTAGGGTTAAAAAGATCTCAAGCAGATCCATGTCTATATTACAATTCAAATTTGTTTTTACTTGTTCATGTTGACGATCTTATTATTATGTCAAAATCTGATGTAAACTTGAAAAATGTTAAACAACAACTTATGTCTAAGTTTGAAATGAGAGACTTAACAAACAATGGAAAAATGAAATTTTTAGGTTTAGATATTCTCAGAACAAATAACAAAGTTGTAATTAGTCAAAAGCCTCTAGTTGAAAAAATTTTAACTAATTTCAAAATGAACGATTGTAAACCAAGTAGTGTACCAATTCAACCTAATTTAAGTTTAAAATTAAGTATAGATAATGATGAAGATTACAAAGTATCCATATAAAGAGCTGATCGGTCACTTAATGTATCTTATGCTTGGAAGTCGGCCTGATTTAAGTTATGCTGTAACTTATTTTAGTATGTTTCAAAAGAATTACAATGCCGAACATTGGGCTCATTTGAAACATGTCCTACGTTATTTAAAGGCAACAGAAAATTTAGGTATACAATTTTCAAAATCAAAGGAAAGTAAGACTAGTTTAACAGCCTATGTAGATTCAAATTTTGCTCAAGATACTATGGACAGAAAAAGTATTAGCGGTTTTATGATAAAGCTATTTGACAATTTAATATTTTGGAAAACCAAAAAGCAAAACATAGTAGCATTATCAAGTGCAGAAGCAGAATACATTGCATTGTCATCATGTCTTACGGAATGTATTTTTATCGCACAAATTCTGAACGAAATTGCACAAATAAATGTATATCCTATGTATGTATATGAAGACAATCAGTCGTGCATAATGATGGCAAATACTTTAGAAACAAAAAGAACGAAACATATCGATATCCGCCACCATTTTATACGCGATTATACATTAACGCAACAAATTATTCTAAAATACGTTCCAACGTCAGAACAAACTGCTGATATTTTTACAAAGGCTCTAAATAAAACCAAGTTTAAATATTTTCAAAGTAAACTTTTAGTAGAATTGTAAAGAAGTTATTATTAGTTTTAATGTAGAATTGGAGGGGAGTGTTGAAGTGTGTGCAATTCTAACATTCTAGTTTAGGAGCGGTCCGATAGAGGTAGTAGTAGTATGAAGAACTTCATGTGTATAAAAACAAAAGGTTGATATATCCGTTACGAGATACATATTGTAGTATTTATTTTTGTAGTAGAGACAGAATATAAAGTTAGTTGTTCCTAAAGTGTGTGTCTGTTTATATTTTATTTTTCCTGCAACTACGTGGAAACACTGCGAAGTACTGGGGAAATTAACACTGCTTTCTCTGCGTGAAACAACGACCGACATTTGGGCAATTAAAACGAGCACCAATTTAGAAAAGCCGCGTTACGTTATTACTGCATTTCAAACAGCAAGAAAAGAATCTTTAAATGCTGATTCTTCCAAATTTGATCATGATATATTAAGTTCAATACAATATTGTAGGTGAATACATTAAACGAAAAGATGAATTTAACTTTAATATTTTTTAAATAAATTTGTTGAGTTTTGTATTTATTAGATTATTATGAAGTAAAAAACAGATTTAAGGTAACATTTTATTTCTTAACTATTTATTTTAAATATTCCACGTCATAGTTTACGGTAGTAAATGTGTATACATATATAATGCTATATGTATCGCTTCCAACATTAGATTTTATATTCCAGTAAAGATCCCCTTGCAGCTCTACGCAGGATGATAGAACTAACTTGTAAAATTTAACAAAATTACGACAGGTCAAAATGGAGAGTCTTTGATCGACTAATTCTCTTAATTTATAAATATTATTGTATGTTTCTTTAGAGATTGTCAGCTGCTGGCCTCTAATCTTCAGACGAATTACATCAATGTCTTTGTTATGAACTGTATTCCATCTGATGGTTGGCACTACAACCTTCAGGTTGGTTAAATTCAATCCATTCCTCGGTGGTAAAAAAGATTTTATTTGTTGCAGACTTAATTTGAACGTTTGTTGTAAATCCTGCAGCAGGAGACAGCCCTACGCTAATCCATTTGGAGCCACTTCTATTTAAAATATATGTTGATTGCCCAATTAGCTGTTTCTCTTTGGATATGTTTTCCTCTTGCATCCGTAAAGCATTTTGTACAAAATCGTTATATTGTTGGGCTGTAACAAAATCTAAAAAAAAACATTTTGTAATATTCTTACTTGACTCCATAGTTTTCCCGAGCCTTCTTGAATTTAAACTAAATATTACAGTAATATCTTTCTAATGTATAAATCTGCTTTCGTAGTGGGGGTGGTAGTGGTGTTAAACAGGTAGGCTATAATGCCCCCAGGGCAAGGTATCGGTAAAAACCTGCACCCGAAAACGTTTATCGTTATATGGACTAAGCGAAATCTTGGTTTGTGTAGTGGTGTAAAGTTGATGTTTAAATGATCTTATTCCCTTCTGTTCGTGGCACATATGTTTCTCGCTAATTAAACACCTTATGTCGTCATCGAACAGGATTTCCTGCCTCACCACATAGTTTTTCACACCTTTAGTCTTCTTTGTATTAAAATTTTGAAATTTGCATGCATAAAGCTTAGCTCTCAGGCCTGCAAATTCTAAAAATAGTACTCAATTTGCTTCGTCCTTCATCAAGCCAGGCTTTTTATTGAGTCGAGCTATACCATATACATTATTTTTAGCATATTCCGATGTAAATTTAGCTTCATATCCGCATAAACATCGCCCGTCTCTATTGTATAGATGAGAGAATCCGTATCCGTATCCGTATAACACAGTTTACACTTTGCACCATACAAATTTTTCATGTAGTTATAATGAAAATCATATAAGATTGTTTTTGATATACATATATACCTAAGATACACATACCGGCGTATGTTGGCTTGTCGAATACTGCTTCAGCCTTAAATAATTCTATTGCTACCAAGTTCTCGTTAAAAATAGTACTACACTTAAGGTTTACTAATTAACGCTTAGGCACTATGCCGCCCATCCTATTTATGTACAATTTTTATATCACGACGAAGTCTTACGTTTTCCATGGTCTTTCCAAAAATTGAATTATAGAGAAGTTTAAAAAAGTTTTTCTCAAATTCACGCATAGCGCTTTGCCGCAGTCTTGTGTTTAAGTCGATATATGGCTTTAACCAAACACTCTGTTTAACTTTTAACACTCTGTAAATTTTTTTAAGTACCAATCCTTCATTAAGGTACTGTTTTAGATTCCTATAATGAATAATGTAATTGTTTTTATTATATAACCTAGCCAACATCTTTTATTGTTTTGCTCGTGGAGGTTTAATTTTTTATGGAGCCATTGGAAGATCGCTATGTCTGTCGTGGATATGTTGTGAGTAATCCAGGTCCACTTCAAGTATAAATCCTATATCATCATCGTCGGGAATGTTAAAATTACAGTTTGTCGCATCTTCGACCCATTCCAATCCTCCATAGGGCAAATGCTGCATCATGGCCCACGAGTACATGGCATTGACATCGCAGTACATCAAATACGTACGAGGCAGGGCTGGATCATAGTCTGACATGTACTTGTTATTAGCCTTCGTATGTCTAGCAGAGCATTGACTCAAACCGTCTCTAATTCCGCGCTCTAAAAACATGAGCATGTCAACATCCTGGAGAATGTCCAATTCAATGCCTGTATATTTCAACATGACGTCCCACGACAATCGGTGGGCTGTATAATAATGGATGGTATCTAGCTCAAAGGTTTTCATACAGGTGCCTCGGAAATGTTCAAACACGTCAGCCAAGAGTAGCACATCCGTTTTCATATACAAATCAGAATAGTTCCCTATAGTTTCGCAATTAAATTCTCGCCATACGTTGAGATGTAACTATAGAGAAATACTCCCTTTCGCTTGAACAAAGTCGCGTCCATGTTCAATTCGCTGTCTAATATGGGATAGTTGTTCAGGTATGAAGCTAACTCCTCTAGGGACGGGGCCATAAATCGGAACGAGTCTATGAATTTAAATTTGATGTCTGAATCCTCGATCGTACCCAGACAAGTTGTGAAACACCATGGGGATGGTCTTAGTGTCACGGTATTCCAAGTTGCATTGAACATGGGCCCCACTTTTGCAAACGAAATTACATTTAGCTATTTTTAAATGTATAAAAGATAACATACCTATACTTTCCAGTTAGATGACAATGATCTCTCACTCTTTCTTTACCAAGGGGCTCTTCACATATGTGACATACGGCGGCTGTATAAAATTGTCTGTGTCCTTCAGAACTTAATCTGTTCATAGGTTTGGGGTACCAGTACGTAGTTTTTACATTTTCCGCAATGTCTTTTAACTCGCGCACTAATCATTTTGCTGGGTGCTGTCCTCTATAGCTGCGGTAGTAGCTAAGGTCTTCACTAAAACTACACTTAAAATAATATCCTACACTATAAGGCACATGAATATGTGTTTCATTGGGGTCGTTGGTTGGCTGGGAAAGGCATTCAAAATCTGCGTATACAGCGAAGGGGGCTTACAACTTATTCTTAAAATTCTTAAAATTTTTAAATTTAATTTTTTTAATCCGGGAAGCTCACTTTGTACTCGTTGATACTACTGCACTTTTGTTCGTGAGTACGCAAATTTTCTTCACTGTAAAAATAATGAAGGCAGCGGTCGCAAAAAAACATTTTGTGTTCTATGGTAGTAAGTTGTCTGGATACAAGGCGTGGTAAGTCCTTTATCCAAGCGTAGTGGGCCGTCTCACGATTTCTAATTAGCAATAAATTAACATGACGATCCTTTTTGTCTTTAGTAAGTCGATTGGGGACGCACTTATTCTTATCTATGCAATATACATTTACACTCATAGTATTTAGTTTTTCAAACTTTTTAATGTTTTCGCGGCGCATTGGAAACGTAATAGTGGCTTTCGATTTATGTACCGTACACCTCGGGAGCTGTTCCGGGTCACCTACCTGTCGTTCTATTTTGCCATGTGATTCGCACTTGTACAGCACCGTTTCTGCTTTCCCTCGCCCCTGGTGCACCAACCTTTCGGCTGGGGCGATATGCTCCCGCATGCGCACTTGGGTTTGTTTACAAAAAAGTGTTGACAATTTGAATGGATTGTAGACAAAACGAAAACTTGAAAGCATTGAGCTAGTATACTAAGGAGACGCTATGAAACATATTTCCTGTATGTCGTATGTTCAAAACGGCGCACTGGGCGGGGCTTAAATGGTGTACGAATATGGCTGCCTCACCAGGTCGAACTGGGTCGAATTGAAATAATCACAACCATACATAACGACGTAAAATGGTGTACCAATATGGCCGACCTCCGCCGTTTTAACCACGTGATAGCGTCTCCCTACTTATTCTACCTCAATGCTTGAAAAGTTGTTACATCTGTGTTTACATGGCCGCCACCCCACCACCCTTTATTTGTTTACTCTTTATCTGTACCTGAACTGTACTGAGTTAGTTCACTGTTCACGCACACGAGTTGCTCGGGAGCTGTTCCCGAGTAACCCTTATGGACAAATCCAAAGCCACTAATGTCTTTTGTATTTAGTACTGTGTGGAGTAATGGGGGTAACTAGACACTCTTTGAGGATTGTAGGCCCCTGGAAACAGCGCTGAAACTACAGCTCAAGCAAAGCAAGCATCGTCGTTGTTGTGTACGTTGACGCAGGCTTTCTTCTTCTGGATTGCTGGGGGTGTTGGAAGATATGAACCGACTCTTAAAGGATTATAATAGTTGATGATATATTTAAATCAACCACAGCAGCTAATGCCCAGCCACTATCTCGCTCCTACAAAACGATGTAATTTTAATTTCTAAAATTGTAGTGAAGAACATTTACTTATTTGAAATTCCTCCAGCTCACGCAAAATCTCCGCTTGAACAAAGTCGTCATACCATTGGACCAGGTTGGTATCCACACTTATAGTCCTATTTTTAGTAGCTATGTGCTCCAACTCTTCTCGGTCCTGTATAACAAATTTACCGGTGAAGATGCTATTTACTTTTAAGAACGCCACTTCCTTCGGTGCATTTCTTATGCGCCTCACAAACATACTTTTGGCATCGTCGAGGAAGCTTCTCTGGTCTGCATGTGAGCATTTGACAGTACAGCCCGTTCGGATTCTACTGACGAAGGTCGATTGTACCTCGTGCCAGCGGATTCGATTGTTTTGCACTCTGCCACCTCCGCGAATCTCCAACGCCTTGGAGAAGGTACGGTAGTCCAACATCCGACATATCGCAGCCTGTATGTTGTTGCGTTCTCCCACGTTATCGGCCGCCTTCAGGGCACGATTCTGAAGCCTGAGGTTACCGGTACATATACTGACGAACGGTGTAACGTCATCACTTCTCCGGATCGTTGCCTTTACGCGCGCCATTGCATTAATGATTTGCTTAGCGATTTCAGATACCATTTTTCCCTAAAAGAAACAATACATTAAACATACTTACATAAGCTTAAATATTAATAATCTAAAATAATATGCTTACATACAATATAATATCTGTTGAGAAGAAAAGTGTTGATAACACGATCACTAACTGTCTAATATATACCCATTCGATTATTTTCGATTTTATATTCAAAGTCTGCATAAAGCGCTATTACGCTGTTAGAAACTTCTAGAAAAATTGTTGTCCTTTCACTGGAAATCGTTATCGCCGAACCGCAAAAGATATTTTTAAAATTATGTCGTACCCCGTATGCAAATTATAAGAAAGGTATGTATTCCGATTATTGCATCATCCACAAACGCCTACAAGTAGGTCATAGCAATGACCACAACGAACCGCAAAAGACATTTTTTAAATTATGCCGTATCCCGCATGCAAATTATAAAAAAGGTACGACTATTGCGTCATCCACAAACGCCTAGGTCATAGCAATACGTAAGAGGGTATATACAGGGCATGCCGACTATACATCATTATTAGAACATTGACCACGTTGAGTGACTGTGGTAGAACCGGTGTAGTTATACTACTATTTATTTATTTATTTATTTTTACTTCGTTCCATTTAATATATTACAAAATACGTTGGAAATGTCAAGTGTTTCATTACAAATATGTATAAGAAATACAGGTGCACAACATATATATATTATATACACACACATAGATATACACAGACTAAACAACCATAACAATTAAAGTTAAAAAACTTCAAGTCATCATATACCTAATACTACAAAAAAAACTACACATATAAATAATGTAACGTTAAAGTCAGAGTTGGCTTGAAAAGTAATCTGCTATATTATAATATGCTTTGTCTGCTATAAGACTTTTGAGATGTCGTTTGAAGTTCTTATTCGACATTTGTTTCAAACTTGCAGGTAAGTGATTATATATCTTAACTGTTTGAGATAACACTTTTGCTAATTAGTGTCTTTTTAGTTTGCGGAAGGAGTAAATAGGCATTTTCTGTACCTCTCGTGGTATACGGATGTATGAGCTGCTGTTCTTCGAAAAAGTTGAAATTCTCCCTCACAAACACTGCGCACTCGTAGATGTATATTCCTGTCAAGGTAAGTATAACATTGTTTTTAAAGGTCTCTTTACACGATTCACTATATTTTAGGTTAAAAACACTACGTATACAAGCCTTTTGCAACACAGACAACCTCGAGACTCCAACAGACGATCCCCAGAAGATAATTCCGTACTTTAACCGAGAATGAACGTAAGCGTAATAGGCGGCACGGCTTGCGGCAGTATTTACTGAAGTTGATATCACACGAAGTGCATAGTTAAATGAAGATATCTTTCCCGCCAGGTATTCATGTGACTTTTCCAGTTTAACTGCGAATCAATCTGTACGCCAAGAAATGTGACAGCTTCTGCAGTGGTAAGATCAATGTCGTTATATCTAAATTTTTTCCTTCCCTTTTGAAGCACGACAACTCCATAATTTTTGTTTTGTTTATATTTAGTTCTAAGTTGTTTTGTAATGTCAAAATTACTTCGCCATCAATCTTAATGTTCTAATAATGACAGAAGTGTCATCAGCAAACAATGTCGTTGTGTATTGTGTAACCGCCGGGATGTGATTTGTATAGGCCAAAAACAGAAGCGGGCCCAGAATTGACCTTTGTGGTACTCCTCTTTCTATTTCCAGCCATTCAGATGTCCGGCTGCTGCCACTTCCAGACATCACCGCCTGTTTTCTATTACACAGATAGGATGCTATTAGATTAAGAGCTTTCTCCCTATCTAATTTTTGAATCAATTTTTCATGATCAACACTATCGAAAGCTTTTGTGAGATCCATAAAGATACCAAACGTAGTTTCGTCGCTATTTACTCCATTTAGGGTTTCTGCCATGGCTTGATATATTGCTGTTGTGGTATTTCTTTGCTTAATGTAGCGATTCTGATTGTCGCAAAGTATATTTCATTTTTCCAAAAAGTCATATAGTCTAACATATATGATTTTTTCCAGCACTTTCGAAAAGTGAGTTAGCAGAGAAATAGGCCTGTAATTGCTCAGCTCTGTTTTCTTGTCTCTATTGTGTATCAATTTAATGATTGACTTTTTTAATTCATTGGGAAAGATTGCGTTATCCAGACACATGTTTAGAAAACAATTGTACCTAAAAAAATACACTTCCCACGCTCGTTTAAAATATGAAACGAAATCGCATCGTTAGCGCTAAAAAAGAATAAAGATGGCTATTATCTCGGTAACCTGCGACACAAGGTTTTGGGAAAGTACTGTATCCAATAGGAAGTAACGCATAATATCGATCCTGAAAAAATCAAAGCTCCACGTCCGTTAGAAATACACTAAAATGAAGGCCCGCCCATACTCAAAGCTACTGCGATCCCCACAACCTCGTACATTATCGGCCCAACACATTCAGATAGTAAAAACTTATATACGGGTTGGATTGCTAGTAGGCCGGGGATTTCAAGTCTCGACTGATGTCCTTTCTGGCAAGTTAAGAAACACAAGATTGCGTCGTTTCTGACGATCTGTGACCAACTACGCACTCAAAAAATATCTCCAGAAAATTGGTCATACCAACAACACCGATTGTCAAAATGACAAATTTCCAACGTCATTCAAAATAGGGGACATTGATTTTCTACGAAATGCACATCTTGAACCAGAAAAAAATTGGATTTAAAAAACACACTTCTCACGCTCATTTCAAATATGAAACGAAATCGCATCGTCAACATTAAAAGAGAATAAAGATGGCTATTATCTCGGTAAAGTACATCATCCGACCGGAAATAACTCATAATATCGATCCGGAGAATTTCAGAGCTCTACATCCATAAGAAATACACTAAAACGAAGGCTTGCCTATACTCAAAGCTACTGCGATGCACACAATCTATTACATTATCGGCCAAACAAATTCAGACAGTAAAAACTTATATATGGGTTGGATTGCAAGTAGGCCCGGAATTTCAAATCTTGACCAATGTCCTCTCTGGCAATTTAAGAGACACAAGATGGCGTCGCTTCTGACGATGGGTGACCAACTACGCATTCGAAAAATATCTCCAGAAAATTGGTCATACCAACCATACCGATTCTCAAAATTCCAAATTTCCAACGTTATTCCAAATAGACGAATTTGATTTTATCCGAAATGCACATCTTGAACGAGAAAACAATTGACGTATGACGCCTTCCTAAAAGGCTAAACAATAAAAAAAGAATGCTTTCGAAATGCAAGAACCGCAGCTCCTTAACGCTAAAATTGTGTTGGATAATCCAGAACCTACCTTTTTGAAGAGCTTGCCGTCATTTGGGGGTGCCAGTCGGCTCGCGAAGACGGGCGAGGGTAAAATTGGTGCGCGACTGCACAGAAAATAAGGCGCCACCTGTTTAAAAATTAATCCCCCTATCTTGTGTAAGGCAAACAGGAACACTTGGTTCGAGTGAAAGTAAACTCCCCAACCACAATTCGCGCATTATAAATAAAGGATAAAAAAGACCGGAACCAACAATAGTCTCCCGTCGTACCCAAAGCGCTCATTAAGAAAACAATGAAATAAACAAGTTACCAAAATTTATTAAAAGAAAATATTAAAAGGTAACAGTACAAAAAATATAAACAGTGGGTGCGCAAATAGCGTAGCCACATAAATTTCAAAAACCTCCAAAAAAGGAAATTGAAAGTACAAGAAGCTTCATACGCTAGATTCAAAATACGTCATTCCGATAACCCTAGCAAATCCACTTCGGGTACAAGTAAAACAGACCAAATAACTTATAAAATTAAAGCGCAAAACGCAGGTGCGTGTCGACAGGCGTAACGTGTACACCCGACCAGAAATTGGCTTAGATTGTAGGCCGCATGCACCTAGGTGTTAGCCCATATCCTGCAAATTTCAGAGGCTACACTACTCATAACAAGTTATGAGTTTTGAAAGCAACTGCCCGCACGAGACAGACACCTGCAGGACGGGACTGGTAAAACCGGTGGGCCTCCCTCCCCCGTGCTCACCGCATTAAACAAGCTTCCTTGTCAACGCTAGACGGGCGGAGATGCTTTCGCAGACTCCTACCTCACATCTGACCCCATGAGGCCTAGGCCTCCTTGCGGATGGCGACTATCGGCCAAGAGTGGGAAACAGAATCTGGCCGTGAGGTACAACCAGCCCGCCCGTGAATTAAGCCTGTACTACAGGGACGGCCGGGCCGAAGCCCTACCTTAAAATGCCCACCGCGCTTAATTCCTTCGCCCCACCGTCATCACAGTGACGGTGGGGCGATAGTAGGTCCCAGTCACCGAGTTGTTTTAGGATGAAACCAAAGGTTTCCCCAACCAGACAACCAGCGACCGGACTACTCCTCGGCGAACTGACTTTTGTCCTCCCCTACTATCTTCGCCACGCCCGTTTCCTTGTGTGTGGCCAGCAGAGATGGGGTAGTGCAGCCGCAGAGTTCTCAGGGTAAGTGCCGTAGGGTGCCTCACTTACCCACCGCATATGCCGACAGTTAAGCGGTCGGACACAAGAGCAGATGCCCATGCCTACGCTCGAGTATCCTCCCCTATATACGAAGCCTACTCCCGCCACGCCCGTTGCCCTGAAACTATGAATCAGGGATTGGGTAGTGCAGCCGCAGAGTTTTAAGGGTAGACGCTATAGGGTGAACGCCTACCCTAGGCGTAACGTGTACAGAGCCCAAAGTAATTAACACAAAGAAAATTAAATACCTCAGTAGTATCTGTATAGTAATGCGGCAGCAACCATCGCCGGATAAAAAAAACTATAAAAAAAGGCCTGAAGGCCTCAAACCCCAAAATGAAGTTTAACACTGAACAAAAATCAAGCGAATATAAGCGTATACTTACTCAACGAGTACAAAAATGAACTATATCAAACTATTCCAGGTGCGATTCTGAAGGAATCAGACACTCTGCGTTACAAATAAACCTGATAACTTGGTCGACCTTAATTAACCATACAAAATAAAATAATAACTAACAAAACCTATCTGTGGGTACGACGATCCTGCGAGTGCGTCACCATTCACCCTCTAGGAAAACTAGTGTTGCCTCGACAGGTAACAGGTCCAAAACTAGCCGCAACCTTGATTAACGCCATACTAGGTCTAATGAAATTTGGCTAGATACCATAAAAAGAAAATCGACTAAGCTCCAACGTTTGCTAGACACTGAAACCCCTAAAAATAAAACGACACACCCAAATTAGTCTCAAAACGCAAATATCTAAAAACGCTTACCGATCAAATCGAGGAAATACTACCCAAAATGAAGATTTAATAAAGGCTTCACCTCGAGGCCACAAAAGACGCCATTAACGGAAGATTTGCAGCAAGGTCACTCCGCTTTACGCGCTACCAAAAATAACAGCCGCCCTAAACATCCAAACTATACCCAAATGCTGTTATTCTTATTAATCAACCAGTGTACACATATCCGGCACTACACCGAAATAAAATTTCAACCAGAGAAAATCACTGGCAGCCTTGCTATGACAATACGTGCGTCTCTGCCTCATGTCAGAACAGGAGGACCGTTTTCCTCGCGAAGAGATTCAAGCGATAACGCGCAAACGCGTGTTCAGCGCCGAAATTACTTAAAGCAGACAAAATTTATGGACTGAAAACACCCTGAACCGTAGGCAACCCAAACTGACCTCAGATAAACAGTACGTTTCAAAAATAAATTCCAAAAATACGCTAATTGAAAATAAAACGTAACACACGCTCATTACAAATATGAAACGAAATCGCACATTGCCAACGTTAAAAGATAACAAAGATGGCTATTATCTCGGTAACCTGCGACACAATGTTTTCGGAAAGTACTGCATCCGACAGGAAATAACTCATAATATTTTTTCTGAAAAAATTCATAGCTCTACATCCATTAGGAATATACTAAAATGAAGACTCGCCCATACTCAAAGCTACTGCGATCCCCACAACCCAACAAATTCAGGCAGCAAAAACTTATGTATGGGTTGGATTGCCAGTAGGATGGGAATTTCAAATATCGACCAATGTCCTCTGTGGCAATTTAAGAGACAGAAGATGGCGTCGCTTCTGATGATGGGTGACCAACCACGCACTCGAAAAATATCTCCAGAAAATTGGCTATACCAACAATACTGATTGCCAATGCTCAAAGTTATTGTGATACATACAATATACAGGTTGGACAACCCAGATACTAGGCATTGTAAATAGCATTACATGCAATGGTGAAATACCTGTATGCGTTAGAATGACGGAGATGGTGATACGAGGTAGATGTACGATATTGTCCAAGTCAAATTATTGCATTTTGTATTCTCGTATCTGTGACATGCTAACAATTAGCATATGTCAAAAATATTTAATTTCCAGTTCGTTGTAATATTTTATTTATTATAATCACTAAAGGCCAGTAATACAACCGAACTTGTCGAAGTGATAAACAATATTTAAAATTGTTTGAATTTCATTTATTTTATGAAATAAACGCAATCAATATACTTGATATATGCAAATTGTCAGCATGTCATGTAATGCTATTTACAATGCCAAGTATTTGGGTTGTTCATCCTGTATACGATTGATTTTCAATACGATACATATTTTATACTGGAGAATTTTTTTGTATTTCGTCAAATAAGGCGAGGGGGGAAGGGAAACTTTGTTTTGAAGGAATATACATGTAACTCCGGTTATGTTGAAGCGAATTTCACAAGCTTAGTTTCGTTGAAAACAGCATTACTCTTCCAATCTAATGTTTACCAATTCGAACCAATCTAATAAGTAGCATGCAACTTTTTCGGAAATTTTGTTTTTTGTGGACAGTATTAAATGGAAACATACATTTTTGAGTACAGATTGAAAAAGTAAAGGCGGTGATCGGTGGAGTATTAGGTAAAGTTATCTGCAAAGTAAAGTTTATATATTATGTCTAAAAAATAAACAATCGCAAAATTTAGATAAAATGATTTCAAACAGCCTACGTAAACCTGGAAACAAGGCAAAATTCCAGAAATTACGTATTAAAAAATTTCTAAAAATTATGCTTGTCTGTAGCTGTACATATGTAATGTTGCAGCAGGATATTGTATGCTTTTTTCCGTACAGCAGGTGATTGTATTTTGTTATCTGTTTTGTCAGTAGTCTCTAATATAAGTGCATGTATGCTTATGTGACAATTAAAATTTAGTGGTATAGAATATTAATCTATAATGGATAGAGAGAACCTTAATTGTATTATTGGCTCACATTTACTTATATATGAGTAGCTGCTTAAAATTTTAATAAATACTTTAGTTGTTACAAGAGATAAGTTTAATTGTAATAGTGCTTTATTCCAGTTGCGTCGTTCTAAAATGTGTTTTAATAACTGTAATTATAAAGTTGGAACTTTGTGGTCCAACGGTCCTTGCACGTAATATTTTCTAACGTTCTTTTTGGAACTTTTTTGATTTATTCGGATCCAGCATTTTCTTGTTTCTAAATGGTCGAAAATCCATCTTATCATTTGCCGTTAATTAATTGTTTGGAAACTAATTAAGATTGTTTTATTAATCAGATTTAAATCCGTTCCTTAATTTAATAATTTAAGTAAACTTGGATATCTAAAATAGATGTTCCGATTTCTTTATTGCCTGAGTTGCAAAAAGCAATCGACCTCGGTTTATACTGACTCCAAAACGACTCCTGCGATATGTCCAATACGATTTTAAAACTATTATCGAAGAAATTTATAGAAATTATTAAGAAGAAGGACACTCAATTTGTCATCTAGTTTATATGAAATTTCGGATTGCCCTCCTTTTTGTGGTATATATAGAGCCTCTTGATAAGAATGTGGGTAAATTGAAAGATATGGTAATTGGCAAACTATTTGTAACAATAAAATTGAAGGGGTAAAACGTATAGAAAAAAGGGGTCGAATTAGATTTTCCTCGTTGAAATTTGAAATTTCTTTCTTCTAAAAATAATGGTTTAAGAATATTCGTGTTAGGCATTGTTGAATATTGACGAATTAGATGTTGAAACTATTTTTAAGAATATTCAGGCATGTGACGGGGACAATTTTGGGGGTACAACGGATCCAGAGGAAAACTTCAACTGAGGATGGTAAATCAATTTTAGTGAATTCTTCTTATTATCGTGACTTTTAGAGGGAAGAATCTTCCTAATTACATAAGTCTTTTCTACAATTTTAGAGAACCAGAGGCTTATATTCTTCCTGTTATTCAATGTATGAATTGTTGTCGTTATGGTCGTATCAAATCGCAGTGTAAGTCAAAGTTAAGGTGTGCTGCTTGTGCACTTAATCATGAGACAGGAAGTTGTCCAAATGGTTCTAACCCGGTCTGTGTTTTTTGTAAATCAAGTAATCATCTAGCAACGGAGGAAGGGGTTAAATTTAAAGATAGAAGTTGTCCTGAATTTATTTTTCAGAGAGATGTCAAATTGACTATGGCTCGTTATGGATATTCCTTTTTGAGGCTTCGAAAGTGTGTCGTCGTAATTATGTAGCTCAGGATTCACAGATTCAGTACACTCAGCAAAATTTCCCGTCTCTTCGAAGTGAGTCGGGGTCACCAGTTAACCGGGCTGGTTCCCCTTTACTTAGCTCTTCCTTCTGTAAAGTGGCGCAGCAAAAGAAAAACTTTAATTTTACTAAGATAGTGAATGTTCCTAGGCCACAGATTGTCAAAAGGAAAAATCCTTATGAGGAGGATTATCTCATCAATAAAAATGGTCGCGGTCCGGATCTTTCGGTTAATAAGGAGCTGATCGGCTCTAATGACCCTAGTTCTTCATCAGCATTGGAAAATTTTTCTATTCCTGATTTAACCAATAATAATCCTCTTATTAGTTCTTTAAAATCGGCATTTCAGTCCGATAGGACGGGTTTTGTAAATTTCCTCCGGGTAATAATTCCTTCTTCTTTTCATAATAACTTATCAGGGCCTAGATACGATACAGGAAGTGGAAGCGATGATACATTAAATCTTTTATTTTGGAACATTCGTAGTTATTCGAAAAACAAGGCCAGTCTTTTTGGTTATATTAAGGATCAACCTTGCAAGCCCGATGTGATTATTTTAGCAGAAACATGGCTTCGGTAGGGTAGTTTCATTACCTCTCCATGTTACACAGCAGTTCATAATTGCCTCGATACTGGGTATGGTGGTCTATCTTTTTTAATTCGTAAGGGATGTAATTATTCTGGTTTTATTCCACAATGTATTCTATCTGAGAAAGCTCATTTTCTTATAGTTAAAATTGGTAATCTGTCAATAGTGGGTGGATATATCTCGCCTGATACCAATTTATCATTGGAGCAATGGGGGAGTGTTTTATCCTATGTTCAACCCCCTTTCATTCTTGTAGGGGATTTTAATGCTTATCACCCTTCTTGGGGTTGCTTTGATATAAATAGCAGGAGAAGGGTTTTATTTGATCTTATTGAAGACCAATCTGGTTAATTTAAATGATGGAGCGTCCACGCTTCTTCTTCCTCCTCTTTCGAATCCTAGTGTAATTGATTTAGTGTTTTGTTCAGAAGATATTGCGCATAATCTGTCCTCGTTTACGTTGGATAATACTCTGGGAAGTGATCATTTTCCGGTTAGTGTAACTGGTAATTTGGGCGTATTTTCGTGTTATCCCGATAGGACTGTTTTTGATCGTTTTGTGTTTAAGAATGCTGATTGGAAGTCCTTTTCGTCGAATATCGCTAATAAGTTTCAGATAGCTCCTCCTTCGTCCTATGAAGATTTCTATGATATAATCATGTATGCGGCAGAAGTTTCTATTCCTAAAAGAAAACCTGTAAAGGGTAAACATTGAGCGTGTCCTTGGTGGGATGATGAATGCTCTCGGATTGTGAAGCTTCGGAGACAGCTTATCAGACAATTTAAACGCTCTGGGGAAATGGGTGCTTATTTGATAGCCAAACGTTATATTGCTCGTTCTAAAATGGTTCTTAATAAAAAAAACAGGTTACATTTTAGGAATTTTTGTGTTTCGCTCAATCCAAATTCGGACATCTCTTTGGTTTGGAAATCGGTTAGATCTTATTCTCGGGCTTGTTCTAATGTGGACAGATCCTCTGGTATCTTTAAGTCTGAATGGCATGACGTTTTTCTTTCGTCTCTTGCTCCTCCTTATGTTCCTTCTTTGAAGGAATTAGCTCCTCCTTTAGGGGGGTATTCTAATAATTTAGGTAGACATTTTACTTTGGCTCTGCTTCAAGAGGTCATTCATGGGAATAAAAGTTCATCTCCTGGTTTAGATTCTGTTTCTTATTCTATGATCGCGCAGTTCCCTGTGGAAGCTTTGAATTATCTCTTAACAATATTTAATAATATCCTTGACGGTGGGTGCGTTCCTTTGTCCTGGAAGGAAGTTTTGGTTTGTCCTGTTTTGAAGCCGGGGAAGAATCCATCCTGCTTGAAGAATTTTCACCCGATTTCTCTCTTATCGTGTGTTAGGAAAATTTTTGAGAAAATGATTACATTGAGAATTGAATAGTGGTTTGAGCATCATTGCTTATTGGATAAATCTCAGTTTCGATTTCCGAAGGGAAGATCAACAATTGATAATTTGACTGTACTATCTTCTCATATTTTGTCAGCTTTTGCCAGGGGTGAGATGTTGGTGGCGTCCTTCTTAGATATTGAATCTGCCTATAACAATGTTATTATTTCTGTTTTAATTGATAAACTGCTTTGCTATAAGTTGCCTCATGCGATTATTCACTGTGTAAAAGTTTTTCAAAAAACGTTGACATTGAGAAATTCGCAATCCGCTAGAGTTTCTTTTAAGGGCTTGCCCCAAGGCAGCATACGCGGATGATATTGTTATTTATACGGCTGGTTCGGACTTTGAGGTCGTAAGGAGTCAGATGATGGATGGGTTGCGAAAAATTGGCAGTTGGTTGGATGGTTGTGGGTTGACATTGTCAACGCAAAAGTCTTGCTCGGTTTGGTTTTCCAGAATGCGAAGGGATTTCTCTTTGGCTTGTTTCCGCTTTCGTGATTCTTTGATTTCTGTTAAAAGCTCGGCATGTTATTTGGGTCTGTGGTTGAACACGAAGTTAAATTGGAAGGTTCATATTTCTCATCTCATTAACAATTGTTACAAAACTATCAATATAATTAAGTCGTTATGTGGGAAAAAGTGGCGTGCTGATCGGCTAACTATGCGTATTTTGTATTTTTCTCTGGTTAGGTCGAAAATGGAATATGGATGTTCGATTTTCGGCTGTTCTAATGGCTTGCAGCAGAAGTTGCACAGGGTACAGTTTCAATATTTGAGGATTGTGTTGGGGGCTATGAGGTCTACGCCTACCAATGCCCTTCAGTTGGAGGCGGGTGATCCTCCTCTGTTTCTTCGTTTTCGGTTTTTAACCATGAAGTATTTGTTGAAGACTTTAGCGATTACTGATAATCCGGTTGTTTTGGCTCTAGACTTATCCTCTGATCTTATCTGACGTCGTTTTAGATCTCGTGTGCCCCTGATTGTGTCTTGTTTTAGAGATGCGGTTAAGTTTAAGGATGTATTGTATTCAGCTATTGTTCCTGATATTTTTAGGATGGATTTTTATACTAGGTTTTTTAAACCCTGTATTCTTCTGACTGAAAGGGTTCCTTCTAATGATTCGGTCTTGGGAGATTTTGCAGATTCTTTATTTAAGGATTATCTTAATGAGAAATGGTCTGGCTTCAATTATTTTTTTTACAGACGGATCTAAGCACTCTAATCCTGCCTCTGCGTGAGTGGGGGTTTTTCTCCTTCGGTGAATTTCACTTTTTCCGGGTCAATTTGTGAGTGGGCTTCTGCATTTACGGCTGAGTTTGTTGCTATTTATATTGCTATTTTGTATATTAGGTCTTCAAAAAATGGGAATAATATTGTATTTTCGGATTGCAAAAGTGCCCTTATGGCATTGGTAGTCTTGACTCAAATTGTCGTTTGATTTTTGTGATTAGGGAGCTTTCGGATGATGCTCACTCCTGTGGTATTAATATTATTTTATGTTGGATTCCTGGTCATTCTGGTATCTCTTATAATGAAAGGGTGGACGCTTTAGCTAAAGTTGGAAGGTTAGGTCGATGATTTGATCTAAGGTTTCCTTTAAAGACATAGTTCCTTCCCTGAGGGAGGAATTGAGAGGTTCGTGGCGTGAGTTTTGGCATTCTTCTTCTGTAACCCGTGGTAGATTTTATAGATTAGTTCAGGAAGATGTGCCACTTAGGCCCTGGTTTGTTAGTGCTTCTTTTTTGTCCAGGCCGTTTGTCGCTACTATTTGCAGACTTCGTTTTGGCCATTGTCATCATCTTCATAGAATCAATATTTTGGAGTCTCCTGATTGTGACTGTGGGGAATTAGGTGATCTTAATCATCTTTTTTTTTAATTGTGAAATTAGACGTCGGCAGAGTATGGATTTGGTTTCTGATCTTATCAGGTTAGGTACTTTTCCGCCTTTTTCTATTTGGTTTTTATTAGGTTTAGGTTCAATTAAGGTTTATGGTTGTTTATTCCGTTTTCTTTCTAACTTTAAGTTTCCATTATAGTGATTCATTGTTCCTTTATTTTATCCTTTCTTTCAATTCTTATCCTTTGTGGTGATGGTTCTCTTATTCCGAGGTTCCTTTTCGGGTGTGTAATGATTCGCTGGAGCCCCGGCTCGAGAAGAGTTTTTGTTTTCATTCAATTTTCGCGCCACAGGGCTATTTCAGTTTTATTTTTTTTTTTTTTTTACTCGGGTATGGTGAAACTAAAAAGCCTGTCGGCTTGTACGCCAACTACTGTGATTGAAGAAGAAAATGTTCTGTATTTTTTATTTAGTCGCCTGTGTTCCTTGTACAGATGCACATAATTAACTCTTATTATATATTATATTATATCATATTGAATTGAAATATTTATCTTCATTGCGTTTCTTTTCTAATTCACTTTTATCATCATTTTTACCCGCTGTCTAATAGGGCCATTAACAGGAGGAGTCTCTCTCCATTTGTTCCAGGCAGACTACCGCCCGATATGAACCCAAGGGCGCGATCCATGCGTTCGCTGTCAATGTATTGCTGTTGTCGAAACTAATTTTCCCAGGTAGCAACAGTAGTGAGAAAACGTTTATAAAAGGTTAAATGAAAGTTACTTGCAACGTTCAACGTTTATGAACGTTAAAAAAACTTTGTTTAAACGTTACTTACTGAATGTTAGTGTAACGTTTAAAAGATATCGTCATATTTGATTACTTTAATGGTGAAAATATAATGTGTCACGTTAATACTATAAAACTTAATATTTATAAAACTTTTAAATAAATAATGACTAATGATGCTTAGTTTACTTTGAAAGAAATTAAAGAATTAAGTTATAACTACCTATCCAGCCTCCTATTTTTTTGATGGGCAAAGAGTTTACTTCTTATTCTTCATTTTACTTCTATCCAGAAACATTTAATTCGGATCTACATGTTATACATAGTTATCATAAAATTTTAAAATCTAAGTATTTTCCCTTATGAAAATAATTTTGTGTTTTCTCCATTATTGCATAAATGAAACAGGTGTTTGTTACTTTGTACAATCTGGCGCTTTCTTGAATAAATGTTTATTTTAAAATGCCATTTGAAACATATTATTTCATTTTAATACTATTACTCTTCTTTGTTCTCTAACAAAATTAATAAACACATGGATAGCATATCGTATTTTGCTGAAGAGATCTGTGAGGTCAAAACCACGTGATCCGTTTCTAATGCTCGATCTATTTTCATTGCACTCGTTTACAGGGTGATTTCCAACAATTTAACGGGTCGATGGCCGGAGTGGTTAGGCGGCTGACTATCGTTGTGAGAGGACGATAGGCGCAGGGTTCAATTCTTTGGAGGGACTGTGACATTTTTTCAGAGAGTTTAATCCCGGATCGACTTGCCATTCGCTGTTGGGAGCAAAGTGATTAACAGCGCGGCATCATAAAAGGCGATATGATGCTGTCACAAAGCCAATTGAACACAACATACACACACAAAACTACACCGCGAGAGTTGCAGTGATAGCCAGACAAGCGATACAGCTTACGGAGTCACTGCAACTAAGCACCCACCACATTAAAAAAAACACCACGAGCACCTAGTATAGGCATTTTTTGGTTCTTATATTGTGGCATTTCTTAGCGTTTTGATATATTGTGTTTTGTCAGAAATATGTTTAAATATGGAAAGGTGCGTACCTGAAAAAATTCGTTCCTAAAATATTGCTATATTCCAGAACTGATACTACTAAAAGGATTTATAGAGAATTACACATTAGATGTATTAAATATGTATATTTGTGTTGGTACCTACAAGCGCACTGGACGTCTATAAACCACCGTGAATAAAATACAGTTAGATATATGTTTTATTATACAGTTCATAGGAAAAATTACCATTGTATATAACCTTTTGAAATTAATAAAATCAAGAATGCAAGTGTTAAGTTTACTCGTCAGGGCTTAGTGGAGTTAATCGAGTGAAAGGACAGGAGCATAACTTTCTTTTTTAAGTTCGGCTTACAAAATTAGAAAGAAGTAAGCGAAAACTTAGATTTAATAAAGAAAAATTCTGTATTTTTAAGTTTCCCAGTATCAACTCTAGTAAACGTTAATGAAATATTTCTCATGTAACGTTTACAGTACATTAAAGTATAATGTACAAAACGTTAAACTGTAGCATTTATAGAAGGTTAAATTATAACGTTTTATTTTTGTGGCATTAAGACGTTTCCCAAAAGTTGTTAGTGACGCTTCAGATAATCTTCTTATAAAGTTTTAAAAATGTTTCATGCTACATGGGATTTGAACACTAGACTCTTTAAAGAGTATGAGAAAGCGACCACGATTTGTAACCATACTTATACCTACTTGAGGACATTTTAATTATTCTTTTGTACAGCTTCATTAAATTTGCTAACTTTCAATAATATACTAAAATATTTATTGTTCTTTGTTTAATTGGATGCAATTGTATTTTATAAAAAATCGAAATACGTACATACGCTAAGAATTTTAACATAATATATTACAAGTTACGATTTTGCGAATAACTATAATTTTATTTAACATTTAGCATGTCCTATTAAACTTTCTTGTGTTCGAAATTCATCCAAATCGTTACTTCATTTCAATATTTACAGCGCGATTGTTAGCGGGACAATTGAATTGTATTTGTATAAGGTTAGTTTGCTAATCTATTAGGGTATTGGCATTTCTTAATTTATCTAGCTGTATTATATGAAATTTGTTTTCTAATAAAAATCAATAACTTATGTATTTATAATAAAAGTAGCTATCAATAAAAATTATTTTACTACTTACTACTTATTTTATGACACTGACGCTACACAAACACAATATGGTCAACTATAACATAATGTTTATTAATGCTGTTATGTGCAATCTTCCATGTTTTTTTCTGTTGGCATTGATGTAAAATTGAAGTTTTCGAGAGAAAAAAAAACAAGTTATAAAACTATTTATTTTTAGTCTGTTTGACAAATTGGCAAATATTTCCGCAAGTTTTCTATCACTTAAATAAGTAATATACGTACTTACAAAATAATATACAGGGTTATTCACGGAACTGGTTCGGTAGAACTTTTCGATGTTCCTGAAATCCTACAATTCTGAAAATTCGTAGTTATGGATAATGGCCTGATTTGTGAAATTATTTACGCTTATGTATCGCTTCCGGTTTACCGGAAGTTCACGTCAACTTTCTTAATTTAAGAAGCATGGTATCTTCCTTATGAGTATTTTAGATCGCCTATGCAATTCTGCATCAAAACTTATTAAGGTACCGTATACTCAAAATCTGCTGTTTTTGAGTTATTAATTTTTCTTCAAAAATAGGGCCAACTGTAACGTTATGTAAAAATTCTGTATTTTTGGAAGCATTGTAGGTGAATTCTTGATATTTGACATGATACTAGCTGAAATACAGCGCAATAAATTTACGCCTTCCAAATAATGTCTATATATACCGAGCCGTTCAAAATTAACGTTCATTTAACTACGTTCACATCCATGAAAGTAACTTTTTTTTTTAATTGAACACCCTATATATTATTAATTTCTATCATTCCTTATTAGACATATTACCTTGTATTTTTACGGTTTCCGGTTTGGTGAAAGTCCAAAAAAGTATGCCTTTTTAAGGCATTTAAAATCTTAGTAATCCTTAAATATCAAAATAATTGATATTGTACTTGTACTATAATACACGTAGTTTATATCTGTCAAGCCAAATAACAAATGAAATACATTACATAAAAGAAACATCTTCAATTCATTTTTTATTTATGGAGAATGTAGTAGAATTGTGAATAGTACATGTCGAGTATTTAACAACAGATATCCAAATTTTACGTTAGTTCACGTGAACTTCCGGTAAACCGGAAGTGATATAAAAGCGTAAATAATCTCGCCAATGAGACCAGATGACATTATCCATAACTACGAGGTTCCAGAATTCTAGTATTTTCGGAACATCGAAAAGTTCTAATGAAGCAATTCCGTGAATAACCCTGTATATATAAAATAATTATTATGACACTGACATTACACAAACACAATATGGTCAACTAGCATAATGTTTATTAATGCTGTTATATGCAACCTTCCACGTTTGTTCTGTTGGCATTGATGTAAAATTGAAGTTTCCGAGAGAAAAAAAAAACAAATTATGTAAAAACTATTTATTTTTTAGTCCGTTTGACAAATTGGCAAATATTTCCGCAAGTCTTCTATCACTTAAATAAGTATACGTACAAAATAATATACACACAATACGTTTAAATATATTCTATTAAGTTTAATGTTTATAGATAATTACTTCATATTTTAGAAATGTATTTTATAATTTTGACTATAAAATAGGATATATTTCACATATCATGTGCATAATTGTTATAACAAAGGCAGTACATGGCAGTTTTTAATCTAATTAATAAACACTAATAAAATAATAAATAATTCCCGTTTACCCTCTCCGAATGTTCTTCACAATTAAGTAAAAATTTAGAAGAACGATTGGTTTTCTGTGTACTAAATTTGATTTTAGTGCAGAGAAAACATAGTATGTTAATAAATCTGAGTTCGCTTATTCATTAAAGTCTCCATTCATTCTAATACATTAATTTTAACCATCTCTACATGAATGTCTTATTTACGCACATTGATTCACAACTAACAGTTCTGCTACTAGGTAGTCTATTTGGAAGAATATATTTTAGGTTGCACTTATTTAACAAATTCGTATTAGAATTCGCTGTTTGATCGTTTGAACGAAACATTTATTTTTTCTACTGGAATTTCCCATCGTTGTATGTTGTATGTATCGACACCTTGACACTGTAATAACCTAGATTTTCTTTCGCATCTTTTACTGATCGACCAATATGCGTATCCATGAGGGCACTGATACAAGTACGCATTCATTTTCCCACGATTTTCCAGTGATCTGAAGCATTTTAAGAAGGTCGTGTTACAGGATTCTGAATCTTCTATGTCGTGATATCCCTCGCTAGGACAGAATGCATCATTCTTATTAATTTCAACCTGGAAACCATACATAAATATTAGATTATGGTAAGATATTGTAGATATAGGAAAAATAATGTATAATAAATGAGAATGGCATTGAATACTTGATTTCTTGATCTAAAACTTAGTTACTTATTTTCACAAACATCTGACAGTGATTGCGTGTTGTTTTATAAATTAACCAATTGATTGTCCAGGCATTGCTTAAAAAACTAGGACAAAATGTTGCTTTTATGGATGATAACGCTAGATCTCATCTCACTAGAAGAATATTCGAAGTGCTAATACAAAAAGTAAGACGGAATTAACCGGCAAATATTATCGAATAAATCTATTTAAATCAATGCGGAATTATGTTGGACAGTTTGAATAAACTTCCGTAGCCTGTCTAGTATCTCATAATTCCGGCTCAATAATAATGCATCAGAGACTAATCTACCGAAAAAAGATTAATAACTTTGTTGGTTTGATTCACAGATAGAGGGATTTAGGTATTGTTAGAAAGTCGAGGAAGACATCTATTAAAATATTTATTTTCTCTCTTGGATTGATTTTTCTTTACGTTGGAAATGTTTGAATATTTTTTTGTAAAATACCGGTCATTCATTTTTAAAGTTGAACATGGGAATATTTACTCTACGCTTACATCTGCAAAACTGAAGTGCAGTGGTTTTCTCCAATGCCTGTTAAATTGACACTTGTTAATTTAAAATACCGTTTAAAATATCCAGAAAACTTACTCAACTCGATAAATTAAGAATAATAATAAAATTGGCAGAATATTTAAATAAGCAAATAAACGATAAAATAATTTCATATTTCGGTTCTAATCATACTGAAAATGTACAGTACCGTGCAATTAAATTAAGGCCACTAGAAAGTGTTCTTCTTTGTCTTCCAGGAATTAGGCCATGGGATTTTCTACCTGCCTTGAGTTAGTTGTCGATGTGCAATTGTGCGAGTAATGAATTAATAATATTGTCAATCTGTTTTGTAGCGGATGTAGTGTACCTAAATAGTTTGTATTTTTAGTTTTTGGATTATTATTACATTTTTTCAATCGCTTATGATCATTCGTGTAAATGGGAAAGCGTAAAGACATGTCTAGTGGAAAGAGCGCAAGAATACAAGCTCTCCTAGAATTATGGTTGTATTCTCATTACCAAATTGCTGCGAAATAAGAGTTTTCCCATCAAACAGTCGGTAGAGTGGCTAAATCTATCGCCGAGAACTTGCGCATTGACAGATCGGACTGGATCTCGCGGTATTCGCAAAACACCTGCACGTGAAGATAGGTTAATAATTCGCAAAGCTCTTGAAAATAGACAAATGTCTTGAAGAGTCGGCGGCATACGAAGAAACAAAGATTGTTAGCTAAAATGAAAACAGGCTCGATTGTAGAGGCCAAAAGAACATCGACACTTCACAATAGAAGATTGGGAAAAGGTAAGTGACTACTAATATTTACTTACTCATAACAAAGTTTTAAAAATATTATTTTTTTATAGGTCGTGTTCAGCGACGAGTCTCACGTAGACGCTGTCACTGAAAACGTTCGCTTTGTTAGGAAAAGATCGTCTGAACGATTTTTAGAAACTGCTGTGATCAAGACTGTAAAGTACCCGCCTTCTGTAATGATATAGTCCTCTATACAAGCAAAAGGCTTTGGACCATTGTATTTGGTTAATGGGTGTATGAACCAAATTTAGTAACAAATTGTAGAGCACTATGTTAGGCCATGTATAGAGCTTATGAACAGATAATGATTCGTACATATTTATGCACAATGGTGCACAATGCCACAGAGCCAAAACCATTCAGAATCTTATAGAAATAAAAAATATTGGGGTATTGCCATGGCCAGGTAATTACATTAACATTTTTTTCCGAGGCGAAGAAAAGTTTTTTTTTCTATTCCTCAGGGTAACCATTGAGTGATGAACTGTTGACTGGCTGCCGATTACATGTATACGTACGGACTACCTTGCTCGGTACATGATGGCCTATACATAACTAACTCTAGTTATTATTACTATGCACGTGATTATACAATATCTTTGCAATATGTTGTACAATTATTGATTATAAGAATATTGTAACTTACCGGTGGTAAGGAGTTATCTTCAAGTCTTCTATAATAAGTTTGTTGTGCTAGTTCACCGTTACAGGCTGTTGTTTCGTTTGGCGGTAAGCACTGTATTTTCTTGTCGTCGTACAGCATACCGTCTGGACAACTCATTACCAGAACTTTTACATTGAAATTTGTGGGATCAGTTGTACATTGATAAAATAGGTTACAATATTTGGGATGTCTTCTGAAACCTGTTGGACAAACTAAAGCTATTTGATCACCTTCTAGTTGACCAATGGGACAAGTGGCATTCGTTGTTGGCATGGACGTGCTGGTACTATCGGTTGTATAGGTAGTTGTCAGAGTTGATTGAACATCATCTGTAAAACTGGAGGTAGTTGATCCTAAGGTAGTGGAATCTGTAACTACAGAAGGTGACGTAATTTCGGTTATTTCAGTTAAATCTGTTGACGATGACGTAGATGTTAGAGAAGTGCTGCTAAAAACATCAGTGGTAGTTGAAATGTCAGTTGTGCTTTGTATTGTTATAGATGAAGGCCATTCAGTTGTCGATGAATGCCACTCAGTCGTTGAAGTAGGCAATTCAGTCGTAGAAGAAGGCCATTCTGTCGTAGAAGAAGGCCATTCAGTCGTAGAATAAAGCCACTCTGTCGTAGAAGAAGGCCATTCAGTCGTAGAATAAGGCCACTGTGTCGTAGAAGAAGGCCATTCAGTCGTAGAGAAAGGCCATTCAGTCGTAGACTCCTAAAAATAATAAAGTATATATACTTTTAAGAAGCAATTAGCGAATAATTCTATTTACTTCTGGTGCGGAACTATCAGTACTACTTGAGGAACTACAATTACTATTAGACACGACAGACTCTCTTTGTTTACATTTTTTTATAGACGGGTCAAAAATTGTGCCCTTCGGACAAGTATAATAATACACAGCAAATTCTACATCTCCGTCCTCGTTTTCGAGCTTGCACTTGTAGTATTTAGCACAATCGTGGGGATCTGGAAAGATTCCTCCCTCCGTACATTTCGCAGCTTCATTGGATGGTTCTGTTGGGGTGGGCGTAGGAGTGGGAGGATCAGTTGCTGGAGGTTTTATAGCTGTTCCACATTTTCCATACACTTCCGATGGATAATTACAAGTTTTCAAGTATGGATCCCAAACGGTGCCTTTATTACATGTAAATACATGGTCTATGCCATTAGCGCATCTATGAAACTTTCTGCAATCCTTTTCATCAGGTGTGAAATCACTGTGCGTACACTTCTTTCCTGGTTCAGATGGAGCAAAAGTAGACGTTTCCATTGGTACTTCAGGAGAAGTAGTGTTTGGTATTGATTCATGTGTAGTGGTTACCGGCTCTGATACGCCTGGCTCTTCTGTTGGTGTATTTCCAGTTTCAGTTGGTTGGGTTGTGTATTTATTGCAGTCACCAGCAACAGCCTCGGGATAATTACATGAGTTAATAGATGGATCCCACACTAGTCCTCTAGGACACGAAAAGCGATATTCGATACCATTCGCACATCTGTAAAATTTGTTGCAATCAAATGGATCTGCTCTAAATTCTTCACCTTTGCATTTTCCAGTTATTATTGGTTTCTGATGTTGTTCTGACTCAGAGCCTTCTCCTTGTTCAGTCCCTTCTGTAGGTTTTCCACCTTCATCAGGATCCCACCCTTCTCCGGGTTCTCCGTCGTTTCCTGATTCTCCATATCCTGGTGTTATTGGTTCCACAGGTTTTTCACTAGGCTTTTCCGGTTCCGTTGATTCAGCTGGCTTAGATGCTGTACCACATTTTCCGTATACGGCCCAAGGATAATTGCATGAATTAATGGATGGATCCCATACTGTTCCTTTTGAACAAGAAAAATGATATTCAGTACCACTCGCACATCTATAAAATTTAGTGCAATCCAATGGGTCTGGTCTGAATTCTTCGTCTTTACATTTTTTACCAGTTTCTGGTACATTAGAGTTTTCGGATGTTTCTGGTATTTCTGGTTCAGGATTTCCTCCTTCTTCTGGGTTCTCTCCTTCTTCTGGCTGCGTTGTAGTTTCTGGTATATTAGGTTTTTCTGATTCAATAGGTTGGTTTGGTTCTGTAGGCTCGGTTGGCTTAGGTGCTGTACCACATTTTCCGTAAACCGCCCACGGATAATTGCACGAATTAATAGATGGATCCCATACTAAGTCTTTGGGACACGAAAAGTGATATTCGATACTGTTTGCACATCTGTAAAACTTGTTGCAATCAACCGGGTCTGCTCTAAACTCTTCGTGTTTACATTTTTGTCCAGTAATTGGCGCGTTTGGTTTCTCCTCATCTTTAGGTGTGGTAGTTTGGCAAGGTATTGCAGGAGTTACAGGTTTACTAGACGATTGTCCATCATCTCCAGGTTTTCCCCCATCTCCTGGTTTACCTCCATCGCCAGGTTTTCCTCCACTGCCAGGCTTTCCTCCACTGCCGGGTTTTCCTCCACTGCCAGGCTTTCCTCCATCTCCGGGTTTTCCACCATCTCCTGGCTTTCCACCATCCCCTGGTTTTCCACCTTCTCCTGGTTTTCCACCATCCCCTGGTATTCCACCATCTCCGGGTTTCGTAGGCTTTGGTGGATGCGGTGCGGTACCGCATTTACCGTAGACAGCCCATGGGTAATTACAAGAGTCGATATACGAATCCCATACTGTCCCTTTAGAACAGGAAAATTGATATTCAAGCCCATTTGCACATCTATAGAATGTAGTACAATCATGTGGATCTCCTCTAAATCCTTCGCCCTTACATTTACTTGTTATTATCGGTACACCCGGCTTTTCAGTTATATTGGATTCGTCTGGTTTATTAGGCTTCTCTGTTGTTACAGGCTTTCCGGGTTTTCCTGGTTTTTCGGGTTTACCTGGTTTTTCGGGTTTACCAGGTTTTCCGGGTTTACCAGGTTTTCCGGGATGTCCAGGTACACCTGGAATACCTGGTTTTCCTGGTCGACCAGGTGTACCTGCTGTTCCCGGTTTTTCTGGCTTTTCTGGCTTTTCTGGCGTTGGTTGTGTAGGTGTAGGGGGTCCTTGAGGTTCCAAGGGCTTAGTTGCCGTACCGCATTTTCCATATACTGCCCAGGGATAATTACACGAATTAGCCGGGTTATCCCATACCGTTCCTTTAGGGCATGAGAATACATATTCAATTCCATTTGCACATCTGTAAAACTTATTACAGTCCGTTGGGTGTGCTCTGAATTTATCCCCGCTACATTTGTGTCCCGAAGTTGGTTCAGATGGTTTAGAGGGAGTTCCTGATTCGGGTACTTTTTCGGTATTTGTAGGTATCTCAGACGTTGATGATGGTGTTGATGGTTCTGTCGGCTGTGGTGATGTTTCTGAAAAGAAGGACGAGATTATGTGTATATGTTATTTTTTCATTACGTATGGATACATTGAAATCATGTCTTTGATAATTTTTAATATTTTGATTAATAGAATGTCCACTCAAGTTATGTTTAATACTATACTTTGTATAGGGTCCATCTAAAACTCACCGAGAAACTACTAGGGATTATAGAACATAATTTTTAATTTAAAATTAAGCAGCGTTAAAGTTTTTTATTTATGCTAATTATCTGTGCTGGTATAAATGCATATGATTTGATGAGGTTGTATACTTAGGCAAGGTTATGATTAATTGAGTATGACGGAGTCAACGGTGGTCTGAGTATTGTTATATACAGTTCAAACCGAGATGCTAAACTTGTAATTTAAACTTATATATCTGCCCTTAAAGCGGTTGATGTAGCCTATTCTATAACCAGATATGCTCATTCTAACAAAGAGTTCACATTTTTTAACAAAAATTTGTAATCTGTAACATAAATTAGCGGCGCTGTTGTATTTTTAGCGAATCTATTAATTGTTTCGATAATATTGGAGTTTCAGCTAAATGTCAGGGAAATTCGAACAGTTGGTCGTTATAGGTCGTAGGTGGCATATAAACAGATAAAAAAGAACGAAACTGTTTTCAATTTGAAAGGGAATTACTACCATAATCTAAATTTAAACAACTTAAATACATAATAATATAATAAATTTAGCGCGGAGTTTTCAAAATTGCAATTATTTTTATAAAATGCTGGCATTCACGTTTATACAATATGAAGGAAATATAAAGTACTCTGAAACAAATACATATGTACTTCTATGAAAAACAACAACCAATGTATGTTTTTACTAATTCCAATAATATTTGATTACTAGGAATTGAAAATTTATCAACTACTAAGTAACCTACTCGTAAGAAGTGGAAAACAGCACACTGTCAAAAAGTGCAAAAATGTTGGCTGCCTCATCTTTCTTGAAAAGATGGTAGTTTATTTGTTAAATTTTTAAGCAAGTATAAGAACCACTCTTGCATTCGCAAAAAATAGGCGTTTGGCTTGCTGTTTCTTGTACACAGATTGTTGGTGCAATATTTTTTACTAGTACCATAAATGCACAACAATATCATAATAATTACCAGCAAGATAATGTATTACCCCATAAGACAAGAGAAACGATGGAATTATAGCATGAATTATTTGATAATCGGGCAGTAAACTTTCCACTGCGATCTCCGGATTTGAAAATTATTCATTATTTCATGTATTCACACTACATAAAAAAAATTGAATATTTACAAATTGTCCTCATAATTATTGAAGCTATTCTAGATGTCTGTAATTACGCCACAGAATTTCAAGAATGTCTTTAATAACCCGAAACGAAGAGTTGCTTATGTATAGAAAATAAAGGAGCTCACTCTAAACAGCTGCTTTTTTGTTATAAAACTTTTTGTTTTTTGTCGTAACTATGACACCTAATCCGTCAACAACATAACCTCCACAAATTACATGTAACTCATCTGGAATAATTTTCATCACCCATACTTAAACGCTAACTGACACTAACGCTACAGAATAAGTCTAACTAAACTTATACCAATTCTTCTAATAATGATTTTGTACACTTAATGATTTTTGTTTGTTATTAAGAATCCATATGTTTAAGCTTTGTGGTGGATTATAGAATAATTAATTTTGAAATGATATGTTTAAAAAAAATAGCATTGTTTTATTATTCTGTAACATTCTGTAACCTGGCAGTAATTTTTAGACAAAACCTACAATACAATTATTGTAATAGTTTTCTGTAATACCTTCTCCAGATGGGCCACTAGGTTTCTTCTGCTCACATTTGCCGGACACAGCTGTAGCGTAGTTACAAGATTCAATACTTTGATCCCAAACTGTATTTTTACCACAAGAAAATTCGTACTTTATATAGCCTCCTTGACCATTATCCACGCATCTGTAAAACTTTTTGCAATTTTTGGGATGTGCATGGAAGCCTTCTGATTTGCAAATTGTACCATCCGAGTCCACTGAAAAAAAAATTGTTAACGTTGCAAAATGTTTCGTTCTCGTAATACATTATTCAAATATGGATTTTTAGAAAAGTATTCAGTTCTGTGTTGTTAACAGTCAACGATTAATTCTTTGCTAAATTAGTCTACCGTGAATGCGTATGATGTAATTCAAACATATAGACTTGAATACCTTATCTAGTAGGCTTATTTCAATATAAATACGAATTGTTATGAATCCTTCTGCAAATACTGTATATATAATTATTCTATTTAAATATATTTATATACATGTGTTGTTTTATTTTTTAATATTGTTATTTTTTAATATTGCTTCAATTAACATATTCTTATTTGATTAGTCGAACAGGTCCAGACGTACTAAGACAAGCAGGAAAAAAAGTGATTACAATGTATTATTAATATTTGGACATGTTTATAGCCAGATTATATAAAAATGTGTGCATATCAATTAAAAATATTGCTAAGCATCTAGTTTAATAAATTTTATTTGAGTTGTTCTCATAAATTGATACTATTAAACTGATGTTCAAAAAATACACAATTTTTTTGTACCTTCAGTACCGCTTCCTGTTTCTTCTGATCCGTCCGTTTCGCCAGTAGTTTCACCGCTACCTCCTGAACCTCCACTATCGCCAGTTCCGCCAGATCCTCCCATACCTCCAGTCCCTCCTGATTCACTACTGCCACCAGCAGATCCTCCTGTTCCTCCAGTCCCACCTGAACCATTTGCTCCTCCAGTCCCACCTGAACCACCTGTTCCTCCGCTTCCACCTGAACCACTTGCTCCTCCGCTTCCACCTGACCCACCTGATCCTCCGGTTTCACCTGTTCCTCCACTTCCTCCTGAGCCACCCGCTCCTCCAGTTCCACCGGATCCACCTGTTCCTCCACTTCCACCGGATCCACCTGTTCCTCCGCTTCCACTAGATCCTCCAGTTCCACTCGATCCTCCAGTTCCTCCTGAACCACCACTTCCTCCAGTTCCCCCTGAACCACCACTTCCTCCAGTTCCTCCTGTACCACCACTTCCTCCAGTTCCCCCTGAACCACCACTTCCTCCAGTTCCCCCTGAACCACCACTTCCTCCACTTCCACCTCCACTTCCACCTCCACCTCCACCGGATCCTCCACTTCCTCCACCTCCATCGGATCCGTCACTACCTCCAGTTTCTTCAGTTACGTCGCCTGTACCACCAGTCCCTTCTGTTTCACCACCTTCATTTGTTTCGTCTGGTTTTTGACCACTGCCGCATTTACCAGTTACTGATGCTGGATAATTACATGACAAAATTCTCTGATCCCAAACCGTGTTTGCTGAACAAGAAAATTTATATTGTGTGTAGCCTCCCTTGCCATCTTCTACACATCTGTAAAACTTGCTGCAATTGTTTGGATCTCCTTGAAACCCTTCGGCCTGGCAAACTACATTGCTTGGTTTTTCTAAAAATTAAAATTTGAATGAATGCATGCTAACAATTTCTTTGTATAAGTTAATTATTTAATTATTATGAGAAAATATAGCCATGACATAGTGTATCCTCTATGTATAATTAGTTTGTGGTTACGTGCTTTCAGAGAACACTGTTATATTGCGGCTGATACTTTTAACGTTATTCTTACCAATTTTTAAATAAATATGATAAAAATACATCTATTAAGTGCACGTTGTTACGACATTGCTAAGTCTGTTTTTGGAGTAATCACTTTTTGTGACATCTGTCAAATGTGTCTGTGATTTTAGACATTGGTTTCATTTTAGTAAAAGCGGCACTCCAGCATGATTGGTTGAAATTATAAACTGCAATTAATCACATCAAGTGCTACCAATTCATCGGTAACTGGTTGTTTCTGCAGAAAGAGCCTGCCTGCGAGTTCCAAAATTTGAAAAAGTAGTGCGCTTTTTCGATATAACATTATGTCAACATATTTCTTAATTGTTACTTTGTATATTGCAAAATAATCTTAAATTATAGACATAATAATTGAATGATCTGAATGTTGTCCGCATCCAAAGAATCGGATAGTGGAGTGGTTTGCTATTCATATAGAAAGCACTAATAAATCCCAAAGGTTTCTTAAAATAAGCATTTTATATAATAATTTAATACTTTATTTAGTAGTTGTGTTGCTTAGTATTCGTAGAATAAAATTTTCTCTTCCTTGTTAGTTGGTATTTGCTTTTTAATTATTTTTGCCACAACAAATTTTACGGAGAAATAATTATTTGCGATTTTATTGACGAAATGTGGGATTCGTAGTTTCGTATATAGAAAAAAGTACACAGTGGTGAAAAGAGTAAAGAAGTTCAAAGAACAAGAGAAAGAGTCGCAGTATTGACAAATTCTTTACTTTATGCTTACCGGAAGAACCTTGATTATCACCACTTCCGTCAGAGCCACCACTTCCTCCAGGTCCACCAGCTCCATCATCTCCGCCGGAGCCGCCCTCTCCTCCAGAACCGGCACTTGCACCACTTCCACCGGTGCCGCCGGATCCTTCACTTCCTCCAGATCCAGCGCTACCTCCAGACCCACCAGTACTTCCAGAGGTACCACTTCCTCCAGATCCACCGCTTCCACCGGAGCCGCCACTTCCTCCAGAGCCTCCAGAACCACCACTACCTCCAGAGGTACCACTTCCTCCAGATCCACCGCTTTCACCGGAGCCGCCACTTCCTCCAGAGGTTCCACTTCCTCCAGAACCACCATTACCTCCAGAGGTACCACTTCCTCCAGATCCACCGCTTCCACCGGAGCCGCCACTTCCTCCAGAGCCTCCACTTCCTCCAGAGCCACCACTACCTCCAGAGGTGCCACTTCCTCCAGAGCCACCACTACCTCCAGAGGTGCCACTTCCTCCAGATCCACCGCTTCCACCGGAGCCGCCATTTCCTCCAGAGCCTCCACTTCCTCCAGAGCCACCACTACCTCCAGAGGTACCACTTCCTCCAGATCCACCGCTTCCACCGGAGGCGCCACTTCCTCCAGACTCTCCACTTCCTCCAGAACCGCCACTACCTCCAGAACCACTTCCTCCAGATCCACCGTTTTCACCGGAGCCGCCACTTCCTCCAGAGCCTCCACTTCCTCCAGAACCACCACTACCTCCAGAAGCACCATCCTCCAGATCCACCGCTTCCACCAGAGCCGCCACTCCCTCCGGAGCCACTACTTCCTCCAGAACCACCATTTCCGCCATCATCTCCACCAGTGGCACCACTGCACTTTCCTGATACAGATGTTGGATGATTACATGCCAAAATACTTTGGTCCCACACGGTGTTCGGCGAACACGAGAATACGTATTGTATGTAACCACCTTTACCATTATCTACACATCTGTAGAATTTCTTGCAGTTTTTGGGATGTCCAGTAAATCCTTCCTTTTTGCAAATAATGGCATTTGGTTTTTCTGAGAAAATAAATCTGTGCATTAGTTTCCAAGAGCATATAAGATTAATAAACTCTGTAGCGAGAGTATAATATGACTAATAAATAGACAATGCATACGTTAATAGGTCTTAAGCGCAATAACATTTAAAACAATAGAAGATACCATCTAGATTTAAGGTCGCAAAAAAAAAATCGGAAGCAGCACTAAATCATAGGTAGTTATATAATCAATAAAAATATTTAATTTCCTGAATTATATTATTATGAGTGATTAAAGTATTGTAGTAAAAATAAATTCAACAAATGAATATAGAGTATAAAAATAACTTATGTGTGCAATATTTGTATTGTCAATAGTATAAGGGCTTAACCACGTTATAGTAGTGTAATAGGTATTTATACGTACATATACAGGGTGATTGGTGAGAATAGGCTACTAAAAGTATTATACAAGCGAATCGGAATTTTAAAACAAAGTTTTGCAGTTGGATATGGTTGAATATGAACTATCACGTGAAAATATTTTTGAATAAATATCACTTCCGGTTAATCAGAAGTGGCCATCAACTTCGTTTTTTTAATAGCATGCTATAAATAAATTACAGATTCAGCATCTATGATAAATTTTACATATATTTCATGTATCATATACTACACCTAAATACCATTCCTTCTGAGTTATTCGCAATTTAACAAAAAAAGTGACAGATACTGATCTTACTTTATAGTGATATTACGTCACGTAGGAGTAAAAGAGACGAATGAAATTTTGCATACCCACAGCCGATATTGCGTAGTTACACAACACCTGAAGTTCTTCTCTATAACATTATACAGGATGTTTGAAAACTTAGTTGCTTATAACTAAGTTCAATCTGCGGAAAGTAGATTTTTTTTAATGGAAAGGTATATATTTTATTAGATATTCTGATTCTACGAAAGATTCTCTTTTAATCCGTAAAATGAAAGGTGAATAAGTTGTAACGATTAAATTAACCTCCGTACTTAAAATGCTAAGGTATATCAATTTACTGAAGCAAGCTTGCTTAGCTCATTTATTTTACATGCTTACTTGCCACTTATTTTGACGTCTGTCATTTTGTTAATTGTATTTTCGTAAATTCTTCCTATTGAATTATGGGAATAAGCGATCATTTAGGCAAATAACACCAGATGCTATTCAAAGAGCAACAATTATAGGAATACGTCTCCCAATATAGAATGCCTCAATAGAAACGGTTGACATATCGAACCATTTAGATAACTTATTTATTTATGTTATTGTTATTGTTGTTCTTATAATTTTTCTACTGTACCTTTTATATTATCTTTTTTATTATTTTAATTTTACCTAATTTGTTATTTTACATTATTTAGACCTTTGATGTAAATTTACTTTATGATGATTATTCAAATACCGTTTGTTGGGAGTATCTAAGATAATTCTTAGATAATCTATATCTCTTACTGATATTGTTCTTCACCATTGTTCTACGAACATATCGGTTGCTAAAACTTTTTAAATCTTAAAAATTCTTAGAAATTATTGCTGATTATTGGTTGTAAATGTTAATAACTTTCACTAAACGTTCGATACGTTTGTTTACTATTTGATTACATTCACTTTGCATAATAAATAAGTTCATGATTACGTGATTTGATCTATTGTCAATGCTAATCTATTATAACACCATACTCGTATACTGAGAAAAATGTATTGTACAGAAGCGAAAACAATGTTATTACAGGTAAAATAAAAATTGTAAAAAAATACTAAGATTACAATATGTTTTATAACAAATACAATAATTTTTTGTTGTTGTAAAGTAAATTCTCGCATTTTTTATCCTAATTATCGTACTGGTGTAGAACTATCTCTCTCAGTGTACGCGAGAACAACTAACTAAAATGACCGACATCAAAAAGTGGCAAGTAACTATGTAAACCAAATAAGCTAAGCACCCTTGCTTCAGTAAATTGACATATCGAAGCATTTTAGGTGAGGTGAATTAAATCGGTATAACTTATTCACCTTCCATTTTAGATATAGGAACACCTAATGTAAATTAAAAGATAATATTTTGTAGAATCAGAATATCTAATAAAATAATATACCTTCCTATAGTTAAGTCAGTAGATTCTGTATTTTTAGTATTTTTATTTTATTTTGTATTTAATTTATATTTGCATTGTATACACTACTATAAAGCGGTCAATACCAGAAAGCCCTCTTAATAGAGAGTGGATGCTTTGGATAACCTGTATTGCCGAGATTTGCGTAATTGCCTGAAATTCAGAGCTTATACTGTTCGTCACTACTTATTGCTGAAATATATATATAGTGTAATTTTTATGAGAAAACTTTAGCTTTGGTCTGCATTTATAAAAGTGTTCTCAGCGGTTATTTTCTTCCACATTATAAATCGCAAACATTGAATCAAGTTTCAGGATGTAATTATAGAATTTAATGCTGAGGAAACAGATATTTTGGATGCTTGAAGTGTACATTAACGCGTTTAAACATACATATAACTTTTTATTAGTATTAGGCATATTAAAGTTAGTATTTTACGAAAATACTGTAGTATATTCTATATGATGTCAGATAGTTATTATTATAGAAATATTTTGTATTTATTTAAGTTAAAGTCTTAAACTTGAACGTATCATATAAGAAGTTAGATAGTAATTGTAATATCTACATGTACTGACTCTAACAGTAGGTTAGGAAATTTTATAATCAATTTTATAAAAATGCTTCTTTAGCTACCCCCATCACAGATAAAACAAAACAAGTGCGGTGATTATAAAGAATAATATACTGCAATAGGTCAGAAGAATTATATATAGGCATTATAATTCTTGAATAAAAAAGTAGTTTCACTGCGTTGTTTATGAAACTATTGCTACACTGTTATTAGAAATTGTCAATATGAATTTATAGATATACTGGAAAAACTTTAATTATTACCATCGTTTTCTTCTGTCTCATTAGTTTCTGTTGATTCATCACCTCCTCCCGATCCACCACTTCCTCCAGAGCCGCCACTTCCTCCTGCACTACCAGTTCCTGCAGAACCACCAGAACCGCCACTTCCCCCAGAGCTACCAGATCCACCACTTCCACCAGAGCCGGCAGATCCACCACTTCCTCCAGAACCACCTGATCCGCCGCTTGCTCCAGAGCCACCAGATCCACCACTTCCTCCAGAGCCAGCAGATCCCCCACTTCCTCCAGAACCACCTGATCCGCCGCTTGCTCCAGAGCCACCAGATCCACCACTTCCTCCAGAGCCAGAAGATCCCCCACTTCCTCCAGAACCACCTGATCCGCCGCTTGCTCCAGAGCTACCAGATCCACCACTGCCTCCAGAGCCAGTTCCACCGCCTGTACCACCAGTTTCTTCAGTTTCACTACTTCCATTTTCGTTTGGTTTTTGACCACTGCCGCACTTTCCAGCTACGGATGCTGGATAATTACAAGACAAAATGGTTTGATCCCAAACTGTGTTTGCTGAACAAGAAAATTTATATTGTGTGTAGCCACCCTTGCCATCTTCTACACATCTGTAAAACTTGCTGCAGTTGTTTGGATCTCCTTGAAACCCTTCGGCTCGGCAAATAATGCTGGTTGGTTTTTCTAAAAATAAAACAATTAACAAAATAGAAAGTATGCTAGGAAACTTCTTTTCGTCTTAAACTATTTAAATATTATAGAAACATATTACAGGTTTAACACAACAAAGTGTGAAAGTAATTAGTTTGTGGCTATGTGCGTCCAGAGAACACTATACTATTCTAGTTACTCGGTTACGATGTCGTTGGGTATATTTTTATGCATGCTTTGTGTTTCCCTACGATTTCAGACATTATGCGGATTCTGAAGAAGCTAACAGTTAGGAGTGGCTTCGAAGTACTGTGCTACTATTTGTTGCTCCCAACTATTGGCTAATGGGCCCATTACGTCTAGATGTAATTGAAATAATGATCGTGATTTACGAAATGACGTAATTTGTTGTGATGTAATTTGTTTTGATTCACGGGTTATGGAGTTTCCAACAACATTTTTTTGTTTATGCTTACCGGAAGAATTTTGCTCATTACCATCGCTTTCTTCCGTCTCACCAGTTGCACCACTTCCTCCAGATCCACCACTACCACTAGAGCCGTCACCTCCACCAGATCCACCACTTCCTCCTGATCCATCAGATCCACCACTTCCTTCTGATCCACCAGATCCACTATTTCCTCCTGATGATCCACCAGATCCACCACTTCCTCCTGATCCACTAGATCCATCACTTCCGCCTGATTCACTAGATCCACCACTTCCTCCAGTGACACCAGATCCGCCAGTTCCACTGGATCCACCACCACCTCCTAATCCACCAGATCCACCACTTCCTCCAGAGCCACCAGATCCGCCACTTCCACTTGATCCACCACTTCCACCAGAACCGCCAGATCCACCACTTCCTCCAGACCCACCAGATCCACCACTTCCACCGGAACCAGCAGATCCACCGCTTCCTCCAGAACCACCGGATCCACCACTTCCGCCAGAGCCACCAGATCCGCCAGTTCCTCCTGATCCACCACCTCCTCCTAATCCACCACTTCCTCCAGAACCACCAGATCCACCACTACCACCGGAACCAGCAGATCCACCGCTTCCTCCAGAACCACCGGATCCACCACTTCCGCCAGAGCCACCAGATCCGCCAGTTCCTCCTGATCCACCACCTCCTCCTAATCCACCACTTCCTCCAGAACCACCAGATCCACCACTACCACCGGAACCAGCAGATCCACCGCTTCCTCCAGAACCTCCAGATCCACCACTTCCGCCAGAGCCACCAGATCCGCCAGTTCCTCCTGATCCACCACCTCCTCCTAATCCACCACTTCCTCCAGAGCCTGCAGATCCACCGCTTCCGCCAGAGCCACCAGATCCGCCAGATCCACCACTTCCGCCAGAGCCACCAGATCCGCCAGATCCACCACTTCCACCAGAGCCACCAGATCCGCCAGAGCCACCCGATCCACCAGTTCCACCGGATCCACCACCTCCTCCTAAACTACCACTTCCACCTGAACTGCCAGATCCAGCACTTTCTTCAAAGCCATCAGAATCTGAATCACTACTTTCTTGGGAACCACCATATGTACCACCAGTTCTGCAGGCTGTTCTGTTTACATTCCACGGATAATCACATGAGATACTATACGGATCCCAAACGGTACCTCTAGCGCAGTGAAACTCATATTTAATGAATCCGTTCATACCATCAGAAACGCATCGATAGAATTTGCTACAATTGTATTTGTCGGCAAGGAATCCTTCCTTAATACATTTGTCACCTATTGTACTAGACACAGTTGTTGACGAAATTGGTGGCTTGGTTGGTGTTACGGGAGGTTTAGTCGGAGAGTGGGTTGGCCTTACGGTTGGCTTAGTCGGAGGATGGGTTGGTCTTACGGTTGGTTTAGTCGGAGGTTTGGTTTCTCCATATTCACCATCTTCTTTGAATCCACCACACTCTTCTCGACCACTGGCGTACGGGAAGTTGCAAATGTTATTAACTGGATCAAAAACGGTACCCGGTCCACATTCAAATTGTATTGGAATTAAAGATTCACCATTTGGTACACATCGGTAATAGATTTTGCAGTCTGTTCTATCAGGAAAGTAACCTTCCTTGGGACAATGAAAGTGACCAGTTCTTGTTTGCTTCGATGCAACGATTTCATTTTCTATATTCCACGCTGGAAGCAATAATCCACATTATTATGCTTATAAAATGTCAAATGATTAAAAAATCGAGGATTCGATAGAATATTGTTTACATAGAAGAAAAAAGCCCAACATTTCCGGACGACGTGAAGAAGAAGAAGAGTACGAAAACATGACTTATAAATGCGGTCGTAATGTAACTATGGAAATGTGCTAAGTTATCAAATTTAACGCGAAAAAATTTTGTTGTAGCGTCTTTCAATAATATTCAAACCAAATAGGGGTCTAAAATATGCCAAGTGAGCCATAATGATGAGTGATAAAGAATATTTTTGAATGAAAGATCTTAGAACATTATTCAAAGATGAAATCTTCAACTTTGTGGGCTAATTATTCTATGTTGAAATCAATCCTTGCAATTAAACACACTGTATAATTGTAATCTTATATACATTTCTTCTTGCGTACAGTTTTTGTAATACTTGCTAGAATTTGATATACATAAACTGCCTTAGATTTTATCGAGAATTGAAAAATTAATTGTTTTTTATTAAGAAGTGAAGTGAAACGTTTTTTGTACTTACCTAGTATCGGGTAAAATGTTGTCACCAAGACAACCGCGATTTTCGTAAAATACATACTGATGAATGACGAGAGTTACCTCAGTGTCATCTGTAACAAAAGAACTATTATTGATTTAACTACATAAGACATTAACTATGTATTAATAATATTTGCAACAGTGAATTTGAATATTGTATTTTTCCTGGTGTCATTTTTTGCGTTAACAATTTAATAGAACACTATGATTCTTGTAACTTTTTAATTTTTTGTTCTTTTACTTATGTATTATTGGTAACAGTTTTATTTTATTAATTGATTATTCGTTCTACGTATTTGAAGTAACATAACTTTATGTATGAATGTATGTTCTTTGTGCGCATATGCAGATTATTTTGTATTAAATTTCGCACAAATACGATTTCAAATACTTAATATTCTGTTTTATGTAGTTCTGAGATATTCAGAAAGTAGCAGGATCTCGTTTACGAGGCTCCTTTTTTGGTCCGGATTGACAACAGACATGCAGTAACTAAAAAAACAGGCGTGGAAGATTCTGCTTAAGAAGTACATATATGTATGTATATACTTGTAAAACGTTCATTACTACAAGTACTCCGAAGTCAAGTTTCAAACTTAGGAGAAATAAAACAAAATTATATATTATTATTAACAGAAGAAACCGGGATAATTGTTTTTTTTTACAAGTAACGTATGCGGTATATACTCACATAAAGTTCTCAGTACGGCATTGCCGTTGGTTAGAGTAGGATAGAACAACAAGCTATATACAAATAGACATCGAAACAGATCGATTTTTTTATTTAAAGATAGTGGAAATATTCAGGAAGATGTTTTTCTTTTGGCATTAAACAAGCGACACTTTACAGTGCCGATATTAACTTGCGACGTACAAGTTCCCCGATCGTGGTGTAAAGATAATATGAATGTGATACACAAGAAAGCAAACTGAGAAGACCAACTACCGTGGTATCTCAATGATAAGTCATGCAGCTAAGTTATTTACAAATATTTTGTACCAAAAACTATATAAATAGTGCGATTTAAATGAAATATTACCAGACGACCTGTCAGGATTTAGAAAAGATAGAGACTGCGTAGATAACATATTTATACTAAATGCTACGACAGCTATAAACATTATTCCAAAGACTTTATATCTGTATGCTACTTTCATAGACTTTAAAAAGCATTTGACTCTATAAACAACTAAAAATTTTGGAGCAAATTCAATACGTAGGGAGTGAGTGCAAAAAATGATACAAATTACTTAAAACATTCTACGACCAAATTAGAGTTAAGAATAATGTCTACTAGTTCAGAGAATTCCGAGTTTATTGATATGAGTAGTGGGGTGATACAAGATGACTGTCTATTTCCGCTTTTTCTTCATTTTCTTGAAATATTTTACAAAATATGGCGCTGAATGTATAAAAAGTGTCGACAAATCCTGTTATACCTATGTGTAAACCAAGAAGACGCAAAGAAATGTGTGTATCTGGGAACTCCTTTTTCGAATACTGGAATATTCAGCAAAGTAGCCCACCACTTCACTCGTAAAGCAGAAACTGCATCTGCTAAAGTAATAGCCATCTTATACAATATACGTCCAAATCTAATACCTTTGAAAATAAGATTAAGCTGTACCAAGCAATAGTTCTATCAACGTTACTGTATGGAAATGAAATTTGGTCTTTAAGATCGAGATTATACAGGTTGCTTTTTTAAGCTTTATCATTAGCCAATTAGAACACCCAACTATATGGTTTGTTTGGAAATAGGACAGACACATTTGACTGCAACAGTTTATTTGGAATCGCTAATTGGGTTAGCTAAATCTAGACTAAGTATTGGAAATCTTTGCTAAGTATACTATGCTATGGAAGAATTTGTCATATTGTGCAAATAATTCACATATCACCAGCTTAGAAACGGGATTGACTGTTGCGGCAGAATATTCAACACTGTACAGAAATATAAGCATGCAGTCTTAGTTGCGGAGAGGCATAAACTTACATTGAAAAGTCATGAGCTGTGAGTCAACTGTGACTTACAAATACAAATGAAGTCAAAATATGTTTCAATATATAACCAGATGAAATAGACACTAAGAACAATTTCACAATATGAGTTAGAATCTTATGATCATTTTCTTTTGGCCGTTCTATGGACCAACAAGAGACGTATCTGTACTTTAAGAAGCAGGACATGGCACTCATAATCGAGAACATCCTGACAGTTCTAACAGTCCTAAAGTTCTAATGGATTCCTAATAGTTCCACATACAGTAAATTTACTGTGGAAGGGAAGTAACGGCTGTTACAACGTTAGCGACAGCAGGCTGCTGTCCCCAATAAATTGGTCATCAATTTTTTAACGCTAAGTAAATTTACTAATCTCTGAGTTCGAAATCGCACTTAACATGTCTTGTCCTTTCGGTATTTTTCAAACAGAATCGGAATTTAGGCTTTGTGACTGAAGTAGTGATAAATTTTATTACATCAGCATGTTACAATGAAGCAGGTAAACCTAATTCTAAGCAACTGGATTGACGATAGCCACACGTCGTAACACACAGTGCGTAAAGGAAACGCTTGCAGTTCTATCCTAACACACAGACACGTGTTTCTAATTTATTTGTTCTCATCAGTGTGTGATACAAAAGTATGAACTGACAAACGAATTCCCACATACCCGTTATATCTAGAAATTACTCGACAGAAACTCAGAAGATAAACTCCATGACCTCTATCGGTTACGATAGACGACGTGTGGCTATTACGACGTGTGGCTATCGTCAATTCAGTTGCTTTAAATTAGGTTTACCTGCTTCATTGTAACATGCTGATGTAGTTTTACCAAATCTACGGCAGAGGGATGTATACGTTTCACACCTTTGTATTCTGTTTGTGCATAAATTTTATTATTTTATTATTGGGTTATTATTGGGAGTTAATTATTACTTGCTTTTGGCAAGAACACAGAGAGATTCTTGTCCAATAAATTGTGTTTCCGCATCTTTCGTTGCAAAACTAACTACAATCTCGTTGCATAGACTTAACCACATCATCCACTAATGGAGTACTTAATAAAAAATAACAGTAAATATAAGTTTTAAATTTACATTACTTCTACAGTATCTTCCTTATGAATTTAAAAAGACAAAATTAAATAGAAATCAAAGCCTTTATTAAAATACTACCTTTCGAACTTGATGCACGAGAAAAGTTATATAAAACAACGGTCAGAGCTTGTAATCGGCATCCCAAGAATAGCATAAGCCATTCAAACTTATGGGTAATGGCTTTCTCGTGAATGTCAGTGTAATTAGAATTTAGGATGTATATTCAAGTTCGCAAAACATTACTTTGTTTTATGATTCCTTAAGCGGCAAGAGGATTTTCATTGTTAAAGAAATAGTGCATTTATTATTTAAAATAGAGTTATTTAATTTTTGTTATTCATTTTTATTACCGAGAGAATTCTCTGTCTAATAAATCTTGCCGCTAAAATTAGTCCCGATATAATTAGGTATTTATTTTATTTATTCTATAAAAAAAAAAATTAGCTGTAGGCTAACAACGATATTTCCAAGAGGTGTATGCGTGAATAAACTTTTAGGGTGTTTAGGGATGGTGGTATAAACCTTACAAAACAGTGGCCGATGTTTAGACAAAAAAGAACAAAACTTTTTATCTAGCAAATGTTGACTGAATTATTTTGCATAATAGCAATAATAATAGTTCGTTATACTTTCGATTATTACATGTTTACTTTAGTGGAAAAGAAGGAAGTAATTCAAAAGAAATGCAACTGTCACGTCCTTGAAATTAATTACATAATGACATGCATGTGAGGCAGCATAATGTGTCAACGCCATCGGTGACTGTACTAACAACTATTAAAAACGTGTCTACTAGGTAGACGTTAATCGAATGTATAATCAATTCTAAACGCAAGTATATTGCATACATACATATATATTATGTATACAGATACATTTAAAATGGCGAAGTAGGCGAGATTCTCAGTTTTAATTGTTATCTGATTCGCGTTATATTTGCATAGTAGTACTATATGTAATATATTATCAGATCCCTCGTCTCTTCTTTATTAATTCAGTCACTCATATATGATAGTTTTGATTGTATTTTAAAGAGGAATATTAATTAACTGAATCGATTTCTCAGGTTTGTAAAAAAAGAAGATACAAAGAATTTGTCTGGATTGTTAATTAAACAGGTACCTTGAGGATAGTTTCTTTTACGGTGATTACTAAAGATTGCTGCATTATTTTATTTTAATTTTTTCGATACGTGAATATATTATTTCGCATTCTTTGTACATTTGATTTATTTATCGGTCGAAGATGAGATGTTACTCAATTAGTATTTTATTTTTGTGTATTATTTTTAAGGCAGCGGTACCATTGATAATATATTCATGATTAAATGGTTCATTTAAACATCATATTAAATAATATCGCGACATAAATACAGTTTTGAGGATTATGCAGTTACAGCATTTGTATAATTAATTTTCATATATACGGTATTAATGATTATGGAACCGGATGTATGGACAGAATATACTTACATACGTCATGCAGGCCCGCCGTCAGAAGCGGGCAGAGGGGGCAAAATCCCCGGAGCCCGGGCTTCCGGAGGGCCCGATTAAAATAAGTGTTGATCAGAAAAGTCAAAAAGTTTGTTGAACAAAAACATGCACAGTCTTAAGAATTATTATTAAATAGGTTTGTAAGTAAGTTTGTTTTATTTTATGGAAAATAATAAGCTCTTGTTTTTATAATGCACTAATGCAGAAGTAAGTTTTGTTTTCATAAAACCTTAATCCATATAATACTATTGACAAAAATAAAACACATCAAACATTGAGTGGGAGTGGGCCCGGGGTATTATTTTGTCCCGGGCCTTGGCTGTGCTGACGGCGGACCTGACGTCATGAAGCGTATGGTTCGAAAGAAATATATAATGCGAATGAAAGAGATTATAGCCTGAAAGATATCGCCACTTTATGTACATACGTATGTCTGCGAACTAACACGTAAATGCAGAGTGATTAAAATCAATCAAATATTGATGAGTTGAATAGGTCATCGAAGATTTTTTCATTTCTACTTTGGTATCGTTTCGCATAACATTGCATTGTATTCTTGAAAAGTTTGTCGCATAGTTACTATTCAGGCAAAAAATGTATAAATTTTACGTAAATTACCAATAAAACTATTTGTAAAGATAGCAGCACCGGCTAGACTAATAATCAACAATTTTCCAAACGAATCACAACCTTTTATCTATTGTGTTCACTAATTCTATTCTTTGCGATTCAGGTGCTAATATAAAGACAACATCAATCAAATTATTATTTATTATTAATTTCAGCACAAAATTGGACCAATACTGCTGTTTTCACATTATTAAAATAAGGTGGTTGAAATACTTCGTCGAGTATAAGCATCTTATCGCATTTATTTTTTTATTTTTTTTTTTTTTCTGGGACGTAATCAGCCCTCAGGCTGACAAGTGGCCCTGTGAACCGCCCCTTGTGAGATTTTATGTCACCCCGGAATCGTCTTTAGTGACATGCTTCGGGGTGATTGGGCTGTCTTTTCTTCTTCCTATAGCTCCTTACGTCTCCCTTCCCCAGTACTGGTACCAGGATTAGGAGTTCGGAAGATGTAGCTCATCTGCTTGTCGTGCTCGCTCTTGTTCCTCTTTCTTTTTCATTATTTTTATGAACATACTGTGTATGGTCTTCCAGTTTTGTTCGGTGGATATCAATTCGTCTATTAGGTTTTCTGGCGTAAGTTTTGTGCCCAGCTTGTTGTTCGTTTCCTCTCGCACGGGATTCCACTTGCCACATTGGAAGGCTGTGTGCTCAACGGTGTCCTCCTCACCACAGTACATGCAGCTAGCATCCCTGTCCTTTCTAAAAACGCAGTGCGTACGCTCTAAACACCCCATGTCCTGTTAGAATTTGTGTTAAATAGTAATCCACCGTCCTAAACTTGCAGCTAAGCCACGGTTTAAGGTGGGGAATCAGTCTCTTTGTCCACTGTGCCTTGGAGTTGTTCTCATCCCATCGTCGTTGCCACTTATCCAATGTTATATCTCTTGCCGCTGCCCTGCACTCCGGCCCACCATTTAAATATATGTATCTCCGTTCATATGCCAGGAGGTCTAGAGGAATTACTCCGGCTACGAGCTGAAGCGCCACCGTGGAGGTCGTACGGAACGCTGACGCGATCCTGATGGTCATCTTTCGCTGGAGTTTCTCGCATATGTTGCGGTATACCTTTTTATCAAGTATACTCTGCCAGATGGGTGCTCCATATAAAACGATGGAGCATTTATTGTCACTGTTATAATATAGATAATGGATTAATTCATGCTTTGTACATATTTAGAAACAATTACTATTCCATTTTATGAGTGAAGATATCACATAATTTGTAAAAATTAATGAAAGTAAATCGCTGACGCCGCCCATGACACTTTTATATTTACTCCTTCTTTATTCGTAAATGATATAATCACACCGTAAACATCAAATGTAAAATAATCAGAACTCTATCTTGCTTCTGAACTAGACTGAAAAGAACACAGAGAAAGACAAGCAGATACATATACGTGAAATTGCATTGACTGGTAAGAAGTCACACATGGTTAAATAATGAAGTTGTCTATAACTACCATCGTGCGAGATGCGACTAATAAAAGATTTACTACAAATACATAGTGCCGTCATAAAATATAATGGTTTCTTATAGTGCTAATATAGTTTTTTGTAATTACTGCATCCACAGTGTCTTTCCAAGCAGTATAGCTTATCAAGACCACGAACTGCAGTTATTGCTGTCAAAATACCTGATCATAAGTGATATCCTACCTATAGCAAGCCGCTCTTATATCTACGGCTATCGAGCTGTTTTCAATAATATTAGGATTAACAGCCATAAAACAAATTAAATTATTTTTGGAAAATAACGTTTGGTAAGTGGTAACGTCGGGGCACAATAGGCCTCCCTTATGGCCGAGCTTGCCTTTACGGTTTTTCCGCCCGTGTAGTCCCAAAAAAAAGTGGTAACGTCGACAGTGAGTACATTGTAATTTGGAAGCAAAATTCTCCATCACTTCTTGTAAACTATCAATTGCCTGAATTTCATTGGATTTGCATTAGTTTCAATTTTTGGCAAGTGCGTAGCTTACAACTACTGTCCTGTTAATATTCTCTGGAGTGCGTACTGATGGTATTCTTCCAATAAGTAGTCGACTTATTATTATTAACATTGTCAATACATGATCAGTCTCTTAGGAATAGTGTTAAGCGAATGTAACATTAAATGTGCGTCTAAATCTTCTCTGAACTCGCACTATCCACTTATGTTCAAGAAATGTGTCACACGGTTTGCCACTGACTACAAATACTGTCTCTGATTAGAGCTTGACAAAAAATAGATTGATATACGAATAATTCAAATCATTTCAATTTCTAATGTTGTATTAAATCATTATTACTTGTGAATATAATTAAAATTCGATATATCAATGAATTCTTTGTTTTTTAGATAATTTTGTTGATAGGCATGGCAATTTATATTTATATTATTAGTAATTTGACACATATTAAATGTCAATTTCTTCCACTGAAGAAGTTATTTAACGAAAACATATTATTATATGTTATGGAATAAATTGGTATTTAATTATTTGTTGTTTTATTGACCTCTAAGTGAAAATAAATCAGGAATTAAAAGATAAGTACATAAAGGTCAAAAAATACATATATTAATTAAAATGACTGGATCAATTATATATAACACTTGCACGAATTATGCCAGTTTTCTGTACTTATGTAAAAATTTTTTGGATAGCTATTGTCAGGATAGCGATATCTAATAGATACCAAAAACTGCCTGTAATAGGCTCTGGACTAATTGTTGGAATCACCCGTCAAGCGAGTGCAACGAAAATAGATCAAGCATTATATGCTGTACCGATCTAGCTTGTTTAACACTCGGCAGTGCTACTTCCGATCTTGCCCACTAAAGGGAATAAAGTTGGAATTAGTCAATTGTCACAAGTGTTGTACAGTACAGGTTGAATGGGAAACTGCGATGAAATTAGGTCTTGCATTTGGAGGGGCACTCCATCACAAGAGGGATGGAGAATTTTGCTTCCAAATTACAATGTACTCACTGCCGACGTTACCACTTACAAATCGTTATTATACTGATAAGACCAGGAAGGCCGAAATCACGTGGTCTTCTCCTAATGCTTGATTTATTTTTGTTGCACTCACTTGCAGAGTGTTTCCAGCCATTTTTTGGTTTTTATAGTATGGTATTTCTCGACGTGTTCAATACTTAATAGATAAATATTCATTTAAGTTTCTTCACAGCACGATTTGATCACTTATCTCTGAGAGAGGAATCTATGTAATAAAGAGGGTGTTTTAGTAAGGTTTATTTTTTGTATATTGATCAATACTGGTTGTAGTAATACAAGGTACAAATTTAGTACATACGTCGCTGAAATTTGCGGTGCATCATGTACATTTATCATACGTTTGTTAGAATACCTGTATTCAATGTCGTATCTTCATATCCCACGCTACACAACGCCGATCTACAGTTTATAAAATGTGCCATGGTTTGGTTTGACCAGAGTTTTGCAGTTTTACCAAAACTAAACAGTTAGGTACGGTGGTAATTTGTTTTGTATTGTTTCGAAAGTGTTAATTATTATGACAAAAGTTAAGGCAATGCAAGTCTTTATATGACGTCCATTTAATGAAGTACAGAAATCAGAATGTGCGATGAGTGAACTCGAAATCAACGAAGCCTACTTCTCAATCGTCTTCAGATTCATGCTGCTATTTAAATATTTATTTTTTTATTGATTTTATGTATCGAACAAGTTAATATTTAGACACTTCTCAAGTAAGACTGAATATAATATGAAGACATTTATTTCTAACTTTATTGATTGAACAATTTTGTTTTTCAACAGAAATCGTGCATAAACGTCTATTTGCTTCAATTTTTTTATATAATTAGAACGGAATTTTATTGTATGAGACCTCGCCAATAATTGAAACAATTCGAGTTCGTCCTCATCAGAGATGACATCTATATCAAATAATACATGAATTTAAATAATTTTAAAATTAATCTGATGAAAAATGTCAACACGAACATAAATTTCAACGAAGTTGTCATATGTCAATCGACGAAATACCCGTAGTTATCTATTGGATGTCAGGTGTCTGGTAAAGTTATCTTACGAAGAAACTTATGTAGAAATTAAGAAAATAATTTCTTAAGGATAGCTTTGCATATCTAACGGATATATTCATTAAAAGCTTATCCTGAACCTGAAAACGGGCACTTTAATAGTAAATATTTTTCTTCCAACGTTACCGACAATTAGGGTTTGTAAGTCGTCCTGTTCTATTGCCGCACCCTGTATAAGACTTTAGATGAAATGACTTTTTTCATTAATGGTTTAGCGGCTTTAATTGCTATAATTTGCATAATTATTACAACTTCAATCAACTCGTGTTACCGCTTAAAATATTCATTAATCATTAACGGCTCAGAATTTTGTAGAATACAGTTCATATATTTAAATTTTGACTTTATTAAAATGAAAAAAAATCTGAATGCTTTATGCCAATTATAAAAAATAGTAACAAATATGTGTAATATTTTGAAAGAAATATATTTGAACCATACTATGTAAACAAATGATTTCCACAAGGATTTTATTTGTCTCTAAACGCGACTTCGTGTATAAACATTTTTTTTGTTATACATCAAGTTTCAAATCGCAATTCTACATAAGGCAAATCAAGTTTATGGATCACTGACCGTATCATTGAAGGTCGAGAGTCGATTAAATTTAATAGTTCACGTAATTATAAAATCTTCCGTTTTGTACCATCAATTCGTAGCCAATAACATTACGCAAACAAATTATTTCGTTTAAAGATACACAATGAAACCAAATTAATGTGTAATATTTATTACTTACCCACGCTATCAGAGTCGAAATAAGTCCGATACTTTCAAGCATAATTTATTACCCATAATTTCGCTTATTTTAAGCATCAACTTCACACTTTCGCTTTAGTTTCATTACCCGTTTAATGAACATTATGTACATAATTAGAGAAGATTAAGTCCTGATGTGTGAAAATACGATTTAGGATTACCTTTTATAATTCGATATCAAACTACGGTACATATAATAAATCTTTCTTTTACTTTATGAAATTTATTGTCTAAATTGTACCTTTCAAATGCAACATGACAATACAAAATAATATGTGGATGGTTTTAAAATTTACGACATGAAACTAAATATTATTTGTCAACTGAAAAAATTTCGGGGTGCTCGATTTATTTTCGATTTATTATTTTTATTTTTTGCATAACCAATATACGACTACGAGAGTGAACGGTGCTGCAAATAAAAGATAGCTGAGTTCAATTACTGGATTTTTTGTTAACTAGACACTTTTGTTAAATAGGTTTTCAAATTGATGTCAAAATTTAGTCTAGGCATAAATTGTTTTCTGTTAAGTGGTTCTAATAAACGCACAGGGACAATTTTCTTTGAAACGGAGTCGTTGGCAAGGACATCACAGGAGTGGGCAAAGTATATTTGTTTTTCCTGCGTGAATCAAATTTTCATGTCAAATTAAACATCAGAGTCACCTAAGTGTTTGTTTTATTGAAGTTGTAATTTCAATGTAAATGCATATTTTTAGTAGAATATACTACAAGAAGTATGTTACTTTCAAGCAAGAAATTGAAGTTTTCGAATACGAATTGAAAAGTGTTACTTTGCATTGAATATTGGCGAAATTTAGATAGCAAATATAAACGAAAGAAATGAAAATTCAATTAAAAGCTATAGAAAGGCTGGCACTAAGTGGGTTTAGTTAAAATTTATGCTTAACGACATAAGTCTTAAGTTGTCAACACTGCTGCAATTTTCTGTTGAGATGCTTGATTTTTACATTCAAATCTGTCAAATATTTGAAGTAAAAGCCAAACACGCAAACAATAAATAAAATAATTTGTAAGTTTTACTAAACGGTTTTTACTATTGAGTAAAATACGTTTATTATTACAGCTTATTTCGAAGTGGTACCCAAAATTATAATGGGAATTAGATATATTTTCAGCAGTAATTTACGACAAATTTATCTATATGTATTTGTTGTGTGGCTAGATGTAAATCTATTGGCCGTCCTACTATTTATAGGCCTTATATTAAAAAAAATGTAAATCAAATTGTTGAACATCATTTTAATATTTCTATTCTTCCCTACTCTAAAACTGTCCTATGAATTCACCCGCAAGATCTTGAAAATAATATTTACATTTAACATTATATAAATTTGTCTATCAACTAATACACCTGTTTGATCTTTTTCGTTCACTAGTCTATAATTGAATCATAATATTACATCAATGGTTCTTGCTGATAATAGTCCCTAGCAAACATTAGGTACCGAAAACAAAAATTATCCATTGCACACTAACAATTGATTGCTGATTGCAAATCACCAATTTGTCTTACATCTATATAGTTACAATAGTATTATCGATTTAATGAACAGATGGTGATGAAAAAATGCGTTGTAGTAAAAATAAACCAATTTCGTCATTTGTCAAGTTAATGGACACCGACTTAAAATTCTTACGAAGAAGGTTATACATACAAAAGAACTTATGACATCAGTGCGGATGTAAAAAATACAAGCAAAGGATACCAAAAATACCGTTACGAGGCTCTCGGGTAATAATGTAAAATGTTATTTGTATTTGCCGGGTGAAGTGAGCGAAAAAGGTAAAATGAATACCAAAACTAACGAAAAACCATTAAGAACTCGTCAAGTTCGCTGACTTCTTTTGGGACCGTGTTGTTATGACACTACACTTCCTTGACTGAGAATAAAATATACGTAAACCATTCAGTTGTACGATATACATACTATATACATATGCAGACAAGTTATATGCGAATACCCGAGAATTAGCATTCGAAGATATAAGGTAACCAATGAATTCCTTTCGTAGATAAGATTACTATAGTTTGCAATTTTTTATAGAGGAATACATTATGTATCAAGATTTATTATGTTGATGGACTTCTGCCGTTTTATTACTTCTTACACATTTGCATAATCGCTAAACGAAATTTATGTCTTCTAATTAAAGGTTTGAACATGAATAATAGACATTAAATAATAGCAAGCAAAATAATAAACATATGTATCCGTCAAGTCTAAAAGTTTTCTTTATTTTTAATCGAGTAGGTAGCATAAATAAACCATAAAACGATCAGTATAGAACGTAAAATGAAATACAGAACGTACCTCAAACCGTATCAAAAATTGAATCTGAATAAGAAGATATTACACTACATATCTCCAAATTTGCTCGATTTCGTTCACGGGAAGCAGAATAATTTAAATTTATCAAAGAAATTCTTACCATTCACACGTTTCTCAAGATATCTTCGGATAGATAAAAGAGAGCGACACCCGGTTTTCGCAAAAATATATGTTTCATTTAATATTTTCGATAAAAACAGAATTTCCAGAAAATTTAAAAAGCGCAGAATCAGAGTTATAAGCGTTCCTTCAAAACAAAGTTTCCCTTTCCCTCCTCCCCTTATTTGACAAAATATGTTGTAAAATTTGAAATTTTTAAATTGGTGGTAGGCTTAAAGTTGATAAATTTTCAATAAAGTAAGAATTTAAATTTTTGGTTCAACAGACCCGCTAGCGGCCATATTGCACACTAAATAATTTCCAGATGTTTCCTGGAGTCACTTTAGTTAGTGATGTTTTCTTTGCACGAAGCTGTGCTATAGATCGTTTCTGATGGCCATTCTTAGTTGGGCACCTATCCTTCAAAAGGTCATATAGTCAATGTTCTTTGATTGGATAACTAAGAAATTAACAAATCAGAATTAAGGCAAGCAAGACAAGGAATTGAGGCAAAACTTCATTCTTGAACATAACAGAAATTACGTGATATTATTCAGTTGTTATTGATGTTCGAATCAAGTTAGTAAATCTGAATAGAGTTTGAAATTCATAGTGTTATGTTAAAAAGATTCTTTTATGTTTGATAGTAGGGCAGGTTCTATGGGGTTGTACCATAAAGGATATTATTTATATTTGATAATTATATAATTAATCGAATAGCATTCTATCCAATTTGATTATAATCAAACAGGATAGAATATCGTTTGATTGGGTGATACAAGTGAAAAATAGGTATTTGTAGATCTAATTGATCACAAACTAACATAAACAATCTTAAAATTTACATATAAGACAAAATATGAATTAAAAGAAGAAAGACATTTTTAAAGTTATGCAAAACAACTTTTGAAGTAAATATAATAAAAACTTAAATTAATGTGTTTATCATATACACATGTCTAGATATTTACGGACACACATGTTTGTATAATTTCATGCATATTAAGTTAATATTGTTTCATAATTTAAGAGGTTATTACTACGTGAGGGTAAAAAAAGAGTTGGATATAAATAATTTGTTTATCTTGCACCATGGTAAATGATGAGACGATAGCGTCAGGAAAAAATAACAGTAACTATTGCATCATATTGAAAATGGTTCCTATAACTGAAGGAAAGGTTTTTTTTTTGCTATTGAAGACGCTAAGGTAGACATCGCAGTGAAACAAGTGTAAAGTTTCAGAAAAATATTGGCTAAACTTAAAGAAAGTCAATAAGTACGTGGTCCTATTCGCTATTTATATTATCTGTCGTAAGTAGAGATCGCAAATTCCACAATCATATTATCGCAAATCCGATAACGCTCGAAATATCTCCGGTCATGTATATGGCATCAATATGCCACGTCTAGTCATAAGTACTCTATCCGGTCAGATCTTTAGTGAATACAAGCTTGATTACGACTAATTGCAAGCATGGCTGCTAAATACGCACGAATAATGAGAAAGGATGTACGTCAAACTTGGTTTATGAAGTACAGGAAGTGATAACAAACTTCTTATTTAATATTGGTTAGGTACGACTTTTAGCAATGAATTGCAAATGGATGACATCTTTTAAGAGCTACTAACAATACGTTAGTGGCTTGAAATTCTATCAGAATATTTTTTTGAGTGCTAACGTATAATTAAATGAATCAAATCTAAACAATTTACATGTATTAAAAATGAATACTAATAAGTGCTTTTCCAAATGTGTATAGAGTAATTTGATCGCTTGGTAGGTAATGTTCACTTAATTTGAAGGGTATAATTAAAATAAACTATATGGTGATCTATTATAGCTTCCGTTCATTAATTTATAAAACAAAGACAAATGTATTAACATGACTAACGAGGATTCAAATCAGTAAAAATACTGCTACGTTAAATCTGCATTCCAAGTATTTATAACAGTACTAAAAGCAGATTACATCTTGCATTTTGTTATCTCAATTTCAGGTATGTGTTGAAAATAATTTGCGAATTGCTGTTTATTATTTATATATTTATTTGTGCCTCACTAAGATCTCAGGATAAGATTTCTTTGTCGCCTGCTGACTCACTTACGTGACACGCGTTGGAAATTTTGCGAAAACACTGGATGGGCGAATTATGCTGAAGGATCCCGTTACTGCTATAAGATATATTATGTATTAAACATTCAAATATTTAAATTCTCGTTGACATTCCTCCTAACGCGGTACACTTTATAGGTAACTGTTTCTTGTTTTTCTGGGCACGTCAAAAGAAATATTAGGTCAATTTGATTCGGGGATGACAAGAATTAAATTTATTGATGGGAAATTTCGACGGCATGACCTAGTTTCGTAATAATTTCGATGTTAACTGGTAATTATTGTGATCTTCATTTTAGTTACTGTAAGAAGGGTTTTCCTTTTTAATATCGTAGAGATTTTTAAGTTATTTCAGAGAAATAAAACAATGGATCCTTAAGTAATTTTATTGAGTCGCAAACTAGAATTATTTATAATTTAAGAACCTTGAAACGACTTTTTAGTTCAATTTAATTCTGTCTGGTACTATGAATAATGTTTAAATCTGAAGGTTTTTCTTGTTTATAATTGAATAAAAAATCAATCGACATTGTGTATATAGAGATTTCATTGACTGACAACTTACTACTTTTAGGAATTAAAAAGTAAAATTAGCAACCACCATTTAGGATTACTAAAAATTGGTTTGGATTAGTCAAGATGATACAACGTAATCCAGAAACATTTAAAGAATAATGTAATGAAATGTTTACCTTCATAAAACGAATGATGTAAAATTGTTATCGACTCTGTTGTTTGTAATGGCGTGTGAAAAGTATTCATCTTCTTATAGCTGAATTTTCCATACTAAAACGAATACGATGAAAAAGTGAGATAAATTGCTTCAGAGATAGAATCAATTCCCTCAAATCAATCTTTGAAAATCGCTCTAAATCCATTTTGCATTTTAATCAATAAAATGATAAATTGAAGAATTTGGTGAAGCTTTGGTTTTACGCCTGCTTAAATTTAATATAAGGTGTCAGTGTTTCTATTCAAGAATTTTATGTATACCTGAGGAAGTTTAAAGGCTTTTCCTAACCGTGCTTTTAGTAGTGGTTAGCTCTTTACAAACTACATCAACGCTTATCAGAAGATGTTTCCTTTCAATCAGGTTAATATAATACAATACAATACTCGACCGAGATCTGTCGAAACTGTAGGTGCTGACGTCAGTGTCAACCTTTGCAACACAAGAGAATTTTGTAACAATAGCTAAAAAAAAGAATTATCTTTCTAACGACATCTATCAATATTTGTATTTCTAAATTTGGATGAATTTACAACGCCAATAGTTGCGTTCCTATAATAGTTAAAGTATAGTGCACACTATTACCGTTTCGATGTTTCTTTAACCGTGTTTTATGAAAAAATTAAGAAAATTCGCCGATAATCATATCTTTTATACTTGGTAGTAACTGAAATTGATGCTTTTACTGAATTATTATTCGCTATAACAATCACTTTTGATGAAGTGGATGAAACTATCGAGTTACGGTAGAATTAAAGATAAAAGAGTTTGTAAATATTTGTGATAATTGACAATTGTCAAAAATTTGTACATAAAATTATGCCATTTTATTAGATTTATATGCGATATGTTACACTTGTGGTATATTCATAATGAGATGTGTTCATAACAATCTTTGTTTTTAATTTTCTGAGTAATGAGCCATAAGGCAAGGTGTTCATATGCATAACTACTAACACTGTTGAATTTAAATCACGTAAACTTAACATCAAGGGTTGTGGGGCTTCTTTTGTTTGTGATTTTTATTAATGATTTGTCACGTATTGCGTCTGATGACCTTACAATGAATGCAGACGATACTACAGTTGTGGTCAGTAGAGAAACTCATGAGAAGCTATTTGACAGCTGTTGCATAAGTTTAAGAAAACTGATCAACCTTCATTTTTAGGCGTGTGTAGAATTGCTAGTTGTTGGGATTTAAACATAAATGAAAGCTTGAATTGACTTGATTACCTAGAAACTAAATACAGCCCTATAATGAAAATGAAAGAATTTTGAAATATAGATACATTGAAGGTGATTATAGACTATTGTTCTGGAGAAGTTCCAGGGTAAATTCCATTCTTCTTTTACAAAAAAGCGATAGGTGTAGTATTATTTGCAGTTTAAAAAGAATTGATTCATGGTGAAATTATTTTATTCAACTAAGCATCACATCCATTTGCAATATGTACCTATAAGTATATTCAGAACAGTTTGCTACGCATTGTTATGAAACTAGATATTTTTGGGGTTTATAGAGTGTGATTTTCCAAGGTTAAGTGAATTCTGTGCCTTACGGAAGTATAAATAGTATTCTAATTTATAATGCTCTACCCAAAGAATTAAAGATCTGTATATGTTCTCAATTTAAACAAAAGTTCAAAGCATATTTAAAGTTTTTATTGCTTGGAAGAGTATTTTCAGGCGAGTCAATTGAGTGGACTGGCTCTGTACACGGTTTCATTATGTGTTATATATATGTATCTTATTTTTTGACCGTAGGGTACCTGTGTTGATGATCGTACTTAATGTGCATGCTGTTATTATTATTATTTATTATATAGAACGACAAAATATTTTATTTGATATTTTTAATACATACCTATAAGAGATTCAATAGCATATGTGTTCCAAACTTAAAAGTAATGGTCAAAAGGAAGTACCAAGTCTAGGCGCCTTTCGCATGGCTTTATAATAATCGCATCGCTGTCGAATGAAAGTTATACAATTGGTGTGCAGCTTATGCTGTGTATTCACAATACGACATGAAATCGTTTTCCATTCTGTACAGTTTACATAATACAGAAAGGCTGTGAGCTATTGTTACTATCATAATTGCTTCTGCTTACACTCATGATAATATTCAGGCAGTTAGCTGAAGAGCTAATATAGGAACATTCTACATGATAATATTGTTCCCGTATAAATACTAGTGCTTTTAAACTTTGTTTTAATAAAGAGTTGTAATAATAGTCTCAGGCAGATTTCAATTAAATTCGTATTAATAAAAACCATGCAAGTAAATACATGTAACTTTAGATTGTGAAACATATACGTCGTGTAAATAGCTTACTACGGCCCAGTAATTGTGCATTACGTACAAATGCGTTTGGAAAACTTACTCGATAGACAGGTTTTAAGACTTTAGGTGATGCTCGAATTCTGTAGAAAATCACATTTATTATATAACTACAGTAAAAACGACAATTAGTTTACGAATAATCAAATAAATCATTAAAATATTACAAAAGAGTTACAAGGATTAAATACCATCAAATATTTAAATACAAATATGCATGGGCAGTTAGTAGCATGTTTATTAAGGAACATTTAATTTAGCGGTTAAAGTATTCAACAAGCGATAAACACGAAATTTATGGGTTCATAGGTGTGCATTTATGGATTATAAATTGATAACATCCATAAGAAACTAGCAACTATCTTTTAGGGAGCGGTATTTTATCGAATCATGTGACCTGCGGTGAAGATCGTGTTAAGATCACGGCTTATTATACAAAGAAAACATATTGCAACCAAACTTTTTTATCTTTACGAAACACACACATGCAAGGATTTCGCAGCAGTACGCTTCAGTATGAAGTCGGGATTTAACGAGATAACACAGACTATTTTGCATTGCTATGCAAATAAGTTTCTGTGTTAGTCTGGCTATAAAATTGGTCTTGTTTCCAGCAAGGATGTAGTAAAAGTAGATTTTTTATTTCTTTTATTCGTATGTTACACGTATAGATACGCAGAGTATAGGAATTTAATTGATTCCAAGTGGTTATTTTTACAGACGTGAAGGTATATTGTAGGTACATGCAGGAAAATAGTTTAGAGATGAATTGCTGTAGATTTTATACGCGAAACATACGGGCATACATTTGATGACGTAATTTTATTTTGACAGTGATGTGACACTAAACAAAATAATTATATAAAAGTTATTCATTGTTTGGTCAATATTGAGAAAGTTAATGTTGGAGCCAATACCCATATGTAATTTGAGTACGTAGGGAGTAATTATAAGTGAGCTTCAGCGATTATAACTTATCCTCGCAGTATGTATTGTCAGTGGCATTCCATTCCATTATAGTTCGTTATTTATGACGAAGAAAATAGGAATTATATATGATCAAATTAACAAAGTACTAATTTCCAAATAACTAACATACGATTAAAAACGTTTGAGGTATTGTACAATTTACTTATTCCCAGTTAGTAAAAATGTTTGTTTTATGTCAAAATATTGCATTTGCTCTATAAATTATATATAAATGTTTTCTACTTTTTTATTATATGAATCACTACAAACAGTTCGTAATACATATTTATGGGTAATATAAGTCAAATTATCAATCCCAGATTTACTGCAATGTATTTCTACGGAACTCTACATACACAAATATGCAAATGAATATTCTCTCATTGCGATATGAATATCTTTCAATTAGCCTTCATTCATTCTAGATGAAAATTATACTAATGTATTTGGAAGGACTTTTTATATTTCTTTAAAGATAATGTTTACTAACATCAGTTATTGGGTGGTCTTAAATTACAGGAAGATATAAATCAATTTTCCATATATGAAGGTGAAAATACTTATAATGAAATCGTATATGTCGCCAGCGAAGCAGATAATTTACTTTAATGTAGTGTCCATCAGTTATAATTAAACTTCTTAATTATTGCATATGTGTTGATTGTTTTTCATAAAATTTCATTATAGGTATTTCGGTTGTTTTTCGTTCTTTTAAACGCAAACTATTTTATTCATGAGTATATTATATTTTTTTATTGTAGTAAATATATATTATAGTTATTGGGGATGTTTGAAGATTCTGTTTATCTAATGTATATATGTATATACATATGTATGTACATATATGCTATGCAAGTACTATTCAGGTGTTTCTTTGCACTAATTTCTGAGCTCTGGGATCTACGTGGATAATACAACGGCTAATATCTTCTTCAGGAGGTCCTTGTCAATAGAGGATTCCAATGACGTGTCAATGTTACCAACTGAGTGTTCTGGTGGAAATTTAATGAAAGCACAACGCCAGTAAAATTTATCACGTTATAATATTTGCATCAGTGGTATTTGTCAGTTGGTAATGTTTGATGATTATCTTGAATACTAAAGTGATTTTTAGCCAACAAGCCAACAGCCAGTAAGATTGCTTGTGTTATCATTCATATGCCGAAGGCGTGCTCTTTCTCTCCTTGAAAACTAACTTGTTAATATATGAGGATATACTGATATCTAGTTAGTCTACACCGGTAGCGTAGATAACAAAAAATAACGTAGTAGCAGTGTACTTAAGTGTAAAGTTTCATGTCAAAAAGTCAAACCAAAGTTGAGCAATAAAATTTGAAAAAAAGGGGAAAAAACTTTGAAAATCGAAAAATTCGAGTATCGAGTTATCATTAAGTATCATTATTTAAAGGGGCTAAGAGGTAAGCATATTTACGAAGATATGCCCTTGGCGAATAATGTCTTTCGTATGCGACAGTGAAAAATTGAATTGCAAGCTTCAAAAGGGGTAAATTTTCCATTGAAGATGAATACTTATCGGGAAGGCTAGTTTCTGTGTCCGACCTCGAAAATGTTGATACAGTTCTTGACTTGGTTTTGTTAGACTGTCGACTTGGTCTGAAACGAATATCTGAGGCTCTAAAATTTCATATGAACGCATCCATCATATAGTTCGCGTCGATTTAGACATGAGGAAAATCTCTCTAAAATGGGTCCCCAAATGTCTGAATGTCGACCAGAAGCGTGCGAGGCTGAAAGCATCACGTTCGATCTGTGCTCGGTTTAAAAATGATGCAGATTTATTAAGCTTACTATGGATGAAACTTGGGTACATTACTACGACTCAGAAACAAAGCAACGATCCATGGAATGGATACATTCTGGTTCGCCAGGGCCTAAGAAGTTTCGTGTTAAAAAATCTGCTGATTTTCTGGATAAGGGCGAAACAGTAACTGGGAATTATTATTCGACGTTACTGACTACTTTACGAGAAATAATTGGGGAAAGAAGACGGGGAAAGTTGTCTAAAGATGTTTTGCCTCTACACACAAATCGGATATTTCCATGCAAATAATTCGTGATTTAGGGTTTGAATTAGCTTTATTCACCAGATATTTTCTGCCAACGAAGAGGTGATAGAAGCTGTGAAGGCTTGGTTTGCAGAGTAAGATAAAAATTTCTTTTGGGAAGGTATAAAAGTGATTCGTTGTAATAAATGTATCCAGTTAAGAGGAGAGTATGTTGAATAATAAACTATTTTGATTTTCAAATTTTGTTTGCTTCTATAGGAAACTAGGAATTTTTCAATACCTCCTTTCCTTAAATTTTTAGGATCCTACATGAATCGAAAGCCGTATTTTTAGCCTAACCATGTCTATAATTTGTAAGAAACAATCAGAGTTAAATAGGTTTAAGCTCCAATCCTGAAGGTTTATTTATTCTAAAGACTCTCAAACATGCAGTAAGATATGTAAGAGAACTAGATAGCGAGAAGAGGAGAGATTTGTTAAATCTGATCTGAAATTGTTCTGTTCAAATTTTAACAATTAGACAACTTTTAGTAATATCCCAGTCGAAGAATGCAGTGAGGTTTGATTTAATTGGAAAGGAATCTTGTATATAAAAGGATCATCAAGGCTATTTTATTAGTATTGAACAAATGCTGAAATATAATGTAAAGAACTTGTGAATAATATATTCGGACGACTGGTTTTGACGGTTGGAAATTATCCAGTAGCATTTTTTAGAACAAACTCTATAAAATAATTTTTCAAAAGAACGTATCAATGCCGTTGTTTGTTCTATTCAGAAATTAAAAATCTATTGGATATTAACTAAAAAAATGAACTGATAATCACTGAAGCAACTTTACATGATTTCCATAAATAATATTTAATCAATTGTTTCGAGTCTTTTTGTGTAATGAATATTTATAAGATTCTTGAATAATAAATAATAATTTTATTTTTAGCAGTACGAAACACCAAGCTGTTATAGAAGCGAAATTCTGTTTTGATTTAAGAACATCTCGTGTATGTAAATTAGTTAACAGGTATGAATGTAATCACAAATTCAATTAACTAATGTCGTAAACTCATAAATAAATTTGACATGATCACTTTGTATTTCATGCTCTTATAGCTATTAGTATTCGCATAAATGCATTATAATTTAAAGATTTACGATAACTAGAGAAGCAAATGAATCTGTCGGTGCGTTTCTGTAATTCAAATTGCGAAATATTGTTATCCCGAACCTGCCACAAGCGGCTTCTAGTTGTTACTATATCTCGCAGTTAGCGTCACTTCGAATGCGTCCTGCGGCAAGTCGAAACGTTCAAAGTCAACTTATTACATCGTTATTAAATAATTTATTCTCCTTTTCCGTTCATTCAACGTGAAACCGAGACACTTTTCAATGAGAGATGGCATTTTTGTTGACTAAGCAGTTGACAGTATATTTGTGTCTGATGTCAGGTAAGTATTTACCTCGGGCAATGAGTGAAAGTCAAGTTCACGGTTTGTCATACACAAAAGAGATGTTTGTCAATTACTCACTATGATAAGTCTATTAGCGTGTTTAGTTAGTACTAGCGAGATTTTTAGTGAGATATTGCAATTAAAGGATAATAGAGAACTAAATTAAAGTTGTTTATGTTTATCGAGGTATTATAATGAACTATTGATGCTCAATTAAATAATTAAGTAATTATAAGTGTGTACATCTTAAAAAGTAATACAAAATCATTACTATTTTCTTTTAAAATAATACTTTTGTCGACTAATGAAATAGTATTCGGGATGTCTTATTTAGACGTGAAATGCAAAATATAATGAGGAGGTAGCTGAAAAGTTGTAAACTGTTAACTGGTATTTTACACGTTAAACTGCAATAATAGTTTAAATTCTTCTTGCTATTTGTGTTGGAGATTTCACATGGACTAGAGATTAAAATCTCAGGATTGTTATGGAAGTGGAAAAAGTGGTTAACTAACATAAAATCCTGTTGTAAAGTTTAAGATCAAGCGAGAAATACGAAGCTATGCTAATCTCTTGATCTAATATCTGCAATTTTACTGCGTGAGTGATAAGCAGCTGTCACATTTTACATCTTCCTTACTGAAATAGTGTTTTAACGTTTGCAGATTTATGCAAATTTTGCAACTGCAGTAGTTAAGTAGAATATCTTCTAGCATCTTGAACATTGATATAATAAAAGTGATAAATATTTTATTTCTATTACATAGCTTGCCAAGTATGAAAGTTCCAGTTTTTATGACTCTTTAATAGCGAACGTCTCAAAGTTTTTGGTGTGTTAAATAATAAAGTAGATGCATGATTGCTTGAAATACTATGTTCATTTTTCTGCATTGTAGATATGTATATGCATTGTAAAATCTATTATTACAAGTACATTGCAATCTTTCAGGTGTTGCTGTGTATACCTATAAATCCCCAATTAACGTTTTACTGATCATACTATCATTTTTTCAGATTTTTACAAGCTGATATTCTTGTTTTCTGCTCCGTGTTATATACTCCTATCTTATTTCTCTTTCTCTTCGTATTATGTTTTCGCTTATGATTCCGTAATATTAGTTGCCGCGTATTGCTGAGTATTGGTTGAAGTTACTTGGAATTTTCATTATTTGAGCAATTCCCGTACTAAGCTATGTAATGGTGTCCGTCTTGAAGCAAATGTTTGACTGCTTTCCGTAGCAATGACTTGTTATATATGTTACTCCCGTCAAATAAATATCAACTGCTTAAACTATGTACTATGTAAAAGAATGTACGAACTTAAATGTCATTGCGGGAAAAATTATATCGGATCAACAGAAAAAGAACGTCAGCCTTTGAATATCTTCTGAAGAAGCTGATAAAATGATTAACAAAGCGTAAAGTAAAAATTTATCTACACAGCAACACGCGAAATATGATAGTGAAAACCCATTTGAAACAAGTACGAATTTCGGGTTATAATTTGAGTTGACTACAATACATTTGAAAAAACATTAAAACACTAATGGTTTACCTTGGCCAAAGTAGCCAGCCAGTTTCAGTTGCAAAGAAGATAGTGGCTATGAGTGAGAGGTGATTGGGATCCAAAAGAACAAAAGCACGTCTCGAATCATAAAGTTGTCACAGCACATGATTCAGTAGATTTTCCTATTAGTGGTGCACTTATGGCAATATTGATGACTGTATAGCATAGATTCTGACATATAGAATATAAATTCCTTTACATAAATGTTTGCTAAAATGTTGATTAAATGGCTTTAATGTATGCGACATAAGCTGTGAACCGAAGGTGTTTCAATACTATACATTTATATTCCCTATATTGCAACAGATGTCAAAAAAACTTGTATCTAGTAACTTGTTTTGCATAATGTATAAAACATTTCTCACTCTTTAGCAATAGTATACTATATATGTAAGGGATATAATAAAATACACAACCAATACATAAAATCGGCAATAAATGCGAGTGTTTTGCAGTATTCTATTTTAAAATATAGTTCAGAATAAAGAATCAAGTTCGCCATTGGGCGGCATTGTAATTGGACGAAGGACAACGTTCAATATGTATACATCGCAGAAGCTCGATAGAAAAATAATATATTTCAGTGTCGCATAATTATGCAAATATTGTGGCTTGCAGTGGTATTCAGGTTGCATTGTGCTTTTTACTCGCGATACTATCACCGCATTATGTTTTGATTGATTGTCAATAACGTTTGAATAGATACTTAATTTATATATTGTTCACTATAATAAATATTTGAAACATTTAAATTTTCAGAACCATCAAATTAGCTAATATTCAGAGATATTCACCTAAGATAACCTATTAGAAAATCGCAGAGATTAATTGTTCTGTCGATTTATGGATTTTAGGAATTTTTTAAAATATTGTATGGCCTACATACATATAATCTACCAATTACGCTATAAAATTCATTAATCGTAACTACAGAGTTTATAAACTTATATTACACAAGTATCAAATAGTTTAAAAAATCAAAACATTAGATATGTGTTATCTATAGCTATCATATGCATATTGTTACAGAGAACGACATAATTTAGTGCCAGAATTTTCTGATTTCGGGATACAGACACTCCAAAAATTAGCACTATATACTTTTTCGTAAATATCTCAGAAACTATAATAGACTTTTGTTTGTAAGAAATATTATTGAAAGTATATATTACACTCTTTTAGACTATAACAGATAGATTATAAAAGCAGTGCGTCTTCATTTTTCGATAATAATTTGAGCCATAATTGACACAATAAAATTAGTTTCCGAGATATTTTAAAAAATTTGAATATACTACAATTTTTCAGAGTGGGTAGTGTTTCGAAGTTTGGCGACTTAGTCAAGAAAAATGTTTCTTTTATATCAAACCCATTTTATAAGTTTTAAAGGAAATCTGAATATAACAGTTGTTTGTTTTTTCGTGTAGATGTAGTTATCTATTAGAGATAAAGATTAATGTATTAGTATAGTCGAAATATAGAATATACATTTGCAAAAATTATAATTGCTAAATAGTGACTATAAAATATTAGAAAATTTTAAAATATATTTAATAACATATGAGAAGACATTGCTAAAAATTCAGCTCGTTTAGTTTCTTTTTTAAAACCGTATATTTTAGAATTAAACGCTTTATGTTTATCATAAAGCAAGTTGTTAGTAACGATCTTCTACATAATTTTCTTTAATGTAACCACAACATTCACAACTTATATATATTTCCATATACTAAAGCTGCAAGGTATAAATGACCTTGAAATTAGCGGTGATCATTAACTGCTAATATAATACACTGTTGTTATATATATTGGCTATCATACATATAATCTTCTAACCATGAATGTTTGTGGGAAAATTGTAATTTTTTCAAGAAAATATATATTGGGTACATTTATTTCAATAGCTTCGACGTTCAATTGTTATATTGTCCACAATTTACAGAATGATGCTGCAAGCTACTTCAATTCATTATGAGAATACATAATAGGTATACTTTTTGCTTTATTGAAAACATGTCCTCCAAGCAAATTTAATGTAATCTTTAAAGGAACGAATAGAAAAAAAATCTGCCAGGATATAGAATGAATTCTGACACGCAGAATATAGATTCCTTTAGATTAAATTAGATAGTATTAAATAGCTGAGAAAAGAGTTGTTCCAAGTTATTAGTTAACAATAGACCAACTTATAAAAAACTATCTGCGTCGAAGCGCCTTAAAAAACAGCTTTGCCATTAATATATTATCCACTAAATTGAAGTAAATATGGAATTAAATTTGTGACGAAAACAAATAATACTTGTAGTTGATAGGTATTCAGCAATAGTTTGATGCATTGCAAGAAATTAAATAAACAGGCCTTAGTTTTTTAATGCTAATTTAGTAAACGCTAAATATACGAGATGTTATCTAAAAGGACGTAAGGAACTTAAAAAAGCTACCTGTTTCGTTAAAACTCGAGAAGCGAATCTTCATAATTCACCAGACTCGATTGTTTTTCTCATTTACCGCTCTTTTGCAATTACGATTTAAATCTATGTATTCTTCAACATCTCTTCTGTGTTTTATTGTTTCACTTGAGTGCATTTAATAAATGCACGAAAAATGCTCAAGTATACCACATTGTTGAAACAGAAGGATTTGCGATTATGTAGATATAACGTTCGAATTCAACTTCAGAAAGATACGACAATATTGAAATGGATATAAATAAATCGTCAATTTGTCCGAAGGACAGATTACAAAAAAATACGAGAGTTGTTTTTGTATTAGGTGTATTATACATAAATTATTTAGTAGTGTCGTGCATTAGCATACGGTATTATTGAAAAGTTCGTTACACTCGCTAAAATATTTGCCTTCTTAAACGTTTGATATGATCATCCGTGTCGTTACAAAAATTTGCAACTGCTGACAGATCATTTGAAAAATAAAGAGTATGTTAGTTGGTGTTTTTAATTTAAATGGTAATTTATCGTGTCAACATTTGCTTTCAGCAGTGATTTTTTCAAATTTAAGTCATTGTTATTAACGATTACATTTCGTATAAAAACATAAATACAAATTTAGTAAACATAACATATAATACAAAATGGATATTTGTAAATAAGAAAAAATATTTGCATTTAATTTTTAGCTACCACAAATTCCTCAGATTCCAATTAGCAGTACTAACAATTATTATTTGTAGTACATACTACCTTAAGAACTTCGTTGACTTATGTATATTTGTTGTACTGTTAAAAATTATATAAATATGCACAAAAGTTATAACTGACTTCATGATTAAATTTTATTTCCCAATCGTTCCGTAAACTTTGCAAGTGGTATATTACTTATTGTTTCTTGAACGCGTCAGAAAAAAATCAGAAGAAGTTGAAGAATTCGAGTATAAAGCATTTTTTCGATTACAAGTTTTTAATAATTGTCAGTTATATACTACAGTGCTCACTAGATAACTTATATCCATATAATCGGTAAAATGTATGTGTATTCAGAACAGGTATGATTACATTTGTGAAAATGATTAAACTACCCCAAATTTAACGGAAAATAATCATTATGACTTTTGCTTTGCTAATTTTTAGGTAACTATTAACTTTAATTAAAACCTACTGTTACATATTTACCTTTAAAAACATGTTCCAACACATGAGAGATATATCTAAATAGGAAGTAAATGAAAACTGTTTATGTTTCTATGCCATAATTTCAATATTTATTTAAATCGTCTGGAATGTATGGCGGTAGTTTTAAAAGTACAAATGCTTTACTTAATATTATTTTATTACAATTATTATATTATTTATTTAAAAACTTGACAATTTTGGGTTAATCACCGAAACATATTTACATCTATCTAATTATATTGCTGAATAAAAGATGAAAATAGAATTAACGAAGCAAATACCTTTATGATAATGTATGGAATATGACTTAAGAGGTAGTTTTTAATTTTGTTGTTTAAGAAATATACAAAAGTCAACTAAGTCTAATTGCGACTGGCAGAAATCTATAGTAATGGAATATGTAATTTTAAATACATATATAACGCCAATCTACGAACGAAATTAATTCATATATATTTTATGGCCTTGACATCCTATCTTTGAGACTACAAAGACTGTGCTATATCAGCTAAACTAAGCAATATTTAAAGAAACGCATTTACATTTATTCTAGTATGTAATATTAATGAAAATTTAATTTGGAATTTACAATCAATTAAATGTAAAACACATTATATCTATGATTTATTTGTTCTTAGATATTGACATGTTATTATATACGTGTGTTCATCTATGAAGCTAAGTGTTTTAATACTTTTAAATTATAAATGTTTAATCCGTTGAAAATATATGGAATTCTGTTTGAAGATAAATAAATTTTTCAATTTTCCAGGAGAATATTTGAGCTAGAAATATATAATATGTGTAATAGTTTAAATTGTCATTATTTGTTAGTAACTTTACAAACTCAACAAATGGTTGAAATGGTTGAACAAATCTGATACAGATCACAATAATTATTCTATTTTATTCCCTTTTTTACTTCTTAGGTAAATGAAGAACACTAAACACTTTAACCCACTGAACACCAAACAAGTTTTAACGTTTCAACAGCAATGCTGTCATTATCAAGGCGATAATTATCGCGAAGAACCACTTTAACCCACTGAACACCAAACAAGTTTTAACTAAAACACCGACGCGTTTCAATGCTGTCATTATCAAGGCGATAATAAGCCATTTCTATTTTAAGTGTTCTACTCTGCACCAAGAGATCCAGTGAAGAACTTAGGTAAATGAAGATTTAATAAAAAGACTTATCCAGTGGCCAATTTTCCAAATACAAACCGTTCATATTGGTAAGAATATTTCAATTAATTAAAGAATCGAATTTTCTTTTTGTCTGTGGATTTGTGTAGGCTGAATTCTACGCGAGCAGCTCAAAAATAGCTCTCACTAATTTGAAATATACACAGTATATATCGACAAGAACATCGTTACGTTACTATTATTCTATTACGCTTTGTCCTACAATTTACTTTATCTTGTTTATAATATGTAACAAATTATGCAACCATGAACAAACAATTCATGTATCTAAGCTTTTGAGAACTGTATTTGCTTCTTCTTACCGTGCTAGAAAAAGGCAATAAAGAAAACTTAGGTACTGGATAAGTGTATAAACAGAAAGATATTTACAGCACTAAAATGGCACTATAATAGTCAAACCAACACTCCAGTGAAGTTAGACATTACCGAAGCTAAATAATTATTGTTGTATTAAACACACTAACAAATGATTATTTAAGTTTAAAAAGATCATATTTGTATTCTCATACGTGAAAGGGGGTATAAGATATGAACTTTATTCAACTACTAAATATGTGCATTTCTCAAAAAAAAAAGAGAATATGTATGAAGCTTTCAGACATCTAGAAACAATTGTTGCAAAAAGGTGTTCTTAATCTTAGTGTAAAATATTCTGGGACGGTACATAGTCGTCAAAAGAAAATCTTATCTTTTATTAAATTGAATTAAACAATAAATAGCATATACCAAGAATAATAATTTTATTTGTTTGTGCATATCATCTCGATGAGCAACAAATAGGATAGGATGGGGATGTATAAAATATTGATTTGATCTATTAATTTCTACTATCAAAGTCAATGTACCCAATAAATGTAAAAGATTCAATAATAGTATCAACATATTTTAGAATACTTACATATAAAAGGAATGTATATTTGTTTATACAGAAACAATACTAATTCAGTGGGTATGTAAAGGTTAACATGATTAAGTACGAGTACTTCTTGTGGTGCATCGGATACCTGGTTTACTATATTTAGACATAGAATGTAGCCATGCTCGTTGAAACTTCTCGGTAGAAAAATGTTCAACTAACTGTGTACTAGTTTTTTTACATAGTAATAAGCAACTGCACAATTATGGTATTACTTTTTATAATTGACTGAGATTTTTCTTAAAATTGTAGGTCTTTAATTAAACTATAATAATAAGTTGATATTGTTGCATTACAGGGAAAATGCTTATGGAGACAACTGTACAAATACGTTAAAGTGCTAGTATTAGTTAGCGAGAAAATTGAAGTAGGCAGATTTTGCTAACAATATGTTTGTTAAGGATGATTACAACCAATTAATAATAATAATAAAATTAGTAATCAATAAGTCTGGAAGTGTTGAGTTTTTTTAATAAAATAAATACATATTTGTTGTTGTTAAACACATTATTCCAATTATTTAGTCTTCGTTCTTTAGTCTAGAATTCAATCTTAATTTTAACCTAATAATTTCTCGTTTAGAATCATGTTTAGCGAAAATTATTACTTCAAATTTTGTACCAAAAACTGATAGTAGGCCCTTAAAGCGAGCAACTTGTAATTGTACAAGTGATATTTTTATTGTATAATAAACACTCTACTTGATTTATCGGTTATTACGATGGGAACCGCAAGGTGTACATATTAACATCGGCGGTCCACTAACATACGTATGAAATTAAATTACATAGTCCAAAGTTATCGAGATTTATGACTTTTTAATACCTATTTGGAAACAACAAACTTCTTTAATAAATTGTTTTTGACTATGTTAACTTTACAACAAACGAGTGTCATTGCATCTTAGGATTAATGAGTATATTTAACTGGAATTTTACTACAATATAATAGGTTCGATAAAAACTTATTTGTTTATTTGAGATAATTATATGGTATTTAGTAAAATGCGTTGTATTTTGTAATTTTTTCGAGAATTTTATCATTTTTTATCATAACAGAGTGATTTGAAAAGAACATTTATGTAGAATATGTAGCCCATAATAAAATATATTTCTTATAGGGTTTGGTTTAGAATACCAGTCATTGATTTGAACAGAAATGTTTCGCAGATTTACCTAAAATTTGTATTTGCATTTACTATTGATTTTTAACATATTGTGTTAGGATAAATGTTGAAGATTATCGTATTATTTTCTAACTATAGGGACTATAATTAAATTAGATTGTTCATAATATAATAATTGTAAAAGATTTTACTACTTACCCCTAATATTTGCGAACAAAATCAACTAATATTTAAGGAAAAGTACGGCGAATATTTAGAAAAAATATTTTTTAATCACTTTTCCACTCTTTTATTTATAAATTTCTATTCAAAAAGTAACAAAAATTTTTCAATAAAATAAAAATGCCAGTGGAGAAGTTTCGTTCTTTTAGAAAGAATCGAAAATCTCGTCTTTAAATATGATTGTATGGATAAACACAACTATCGTGCGGTCTCTAATTTTCCGACGACTTTTCGTGAGAGATGTGAAGACGCGCAAAATCGGCGAATCGCACTTTTCAAACCGCTTGGTATACTTATAGGGTCCCCTCCTTGTGGTTCGGGGGCGCCCGCTATATTCGCAACAACACACATACATGCACATACCGGTATCCACCGACACTTTATTACAATGATGAAAATAATGCTTCTTGCGGTCTTGGTCGGTTTCCTTCGTTTTGGTTTTAATCTAAACAGGCGGACGTCGAAGATTGACGGTCAGAAAAGAAAGAACATTACGATGTATATTGAAACATATAATGCAGAGATTACCTACGTAAAATAATGGTTAATGATTTTTCGTGTATGTTTGTCTGCTGGATCCGTATATAACTCGTAAATGCGTTACAGTTATGTATTTGCTAATATAGATAAATATTCTTGAGGGTAATGGTAAATTTTGTATGTAGATTATTGCACATTTCAGATTATTTATTTCACATGTGAAATCAGTAGGTATAACGTATAATACCCATACATGCTAATTGATTCGTCACTTTATGATTCTATCCAAATGACACAAAATACTTAAATGGTTGTGTTTGAAATAAAGTACAGTTTTATTTGAATTGAGTTAACAAGGACTTGGCAAAGAAAACAGTGTAACTACTCAAAATGTGACAAAAATGATTAGTTTGTACAATGTAAAGTAGCGATACTAATTGTTTGTAGCTCTACTGATTCCAAAATATTTGGATTGGGATACAATGTCATTGAATATACATATATAATACCATGGTTAATAATGTGTTTAGTTTATACATGTATCGGCTACAAGAAAAGTTTAACAATAGGTTTGTTCTAGTTCTTCTAGTTCTGAGAAATAACCGTTAAAACTAGCTATTACGATTATAACTAACATAATCCTATATAAGTAGCAAACTTGAGAATACTTTATTCGTACAACTGGTATTGACAGCTGAAGACTACCATAAGTGGTTGAAATAATAAATCTAATATTTAGATTTTATAAACGGTCAACCAGTGTATGTACTAACATGAAGTAAAGTGCATGTGTGGAATGTATCAAAGCTCATACTTGTACCATTAATAATAGCTTAAGAGTCAATGAGTGCAGATGAGTCGTAGCGCTCTGCAAAATGAGCAAACTTCACATTGTTATTCATTAACATTTTGAGTGTAGTTTATCATTGGATTATTATCAATACTTATTGGTTAACACCATTGGTCGTGCCCCTTAATCCAACCTACGAAGAAAACAAGACCGCACAACTGTGTTTGGTTAGTAGAAAGAAGTTCAACATTCAAATTATAATTTGAAACTTAATTTTCACATAGGAACATTTTTCAAAGTGACAAGTGATGAAAATAACATCATTGTAGAAAAAAAAACCTATTAAGCTTGGTGAACCACATATCGCTAGAATATTGTAAACGTTAACATGCGAGATGCCTCATGATGTAAACATTGTTGTAATAAAGGGGGAGATAATCTAGTATTAAGGGAAGATCAGATAAGCGGACAGCAATAAGAACTTTCTACTCTGGAATTATTAGACACTAATTATGTACAGATCGCGATGTGATAATTTAAGTGGTGAAACTTTTACTATATCTCAACGAAAACGAGAATGTTTGAGTATGAGATTATTAGTTACCGTATTTTTAATGGCAGAGCTGGTAGCATGAATAAGTCTAGAGACACAGAAAGCAACTGCAAAAACTTGAAAGTTAGAATCTCGTTTAGTAAGAATACTACGTTATTGCAAAGCAGAGTTATACTCAAGATTCACCGATCGAACTCAAATTTGCACAACAAAAGCATATGATAAAAATTACTTGAATATTCTCATTATACTATTTATCTTGTTTGATAATAATCCAATGTGAATAATTTGGTATAATTTAGAAAAGATCTAAACAGATAAAACATCGATATCACCAAACACCACAACTTTGATTAATTACTCGGGACACGTGTTTCGAGAACGCATGTGTTCTCATCATGATGATGAGAACCCATGCGTAGAATTTTATTGAAACAAATGTTAACTTTCTTTGATGCATTAAAATTATGCAAATAAAATTCTATTTTATGACATTTATAAAGTAAGTATAAGCCTAATAAGAGACACATGTTTTACAATTCATAGCCACCTAAGATTTTTTGTATTTATGTTAAAGCGTTGACTGCACAAAACATAAAATGTATAATAAAATAAAACTTTGTTCTATTCTATGTTCGTATGTGTGGATAAAATGTTATAACATTTTGGTATGATACCATACTCAGTAAGCCCTTTAAAATGATGTATCACTCGACCCCTCATTCCATTTAAAATTTTGATACCATATCTCCCCCTGTCGTCAACCTTTGAAACTAAATAGAAATGTTACTTCAAGAATGTAGTTTATAATATTTCATATTAATGACAGAAGAGGGGCACTTTAGAACCGCACGGTATATTGTGATTTGTTCTTTGTAGTTTACTAGTGTTTATGATTTGCAGAATGTTTTTCACATAACTATATCACTTATAGTGAGGAGATGCATAATGCATAATGCACAAAGCTCAAGAAGTGCTTTACACACCCCTAATTAGACGGCAAGAAAGCTTTAATTAACCTTTTACTATATATTATTTTTTAATTTCTTTCATGTTACGTCATGTATAGAAAAGATTTTTTAATATGTAATATTTTAGCCTACTGATTCGGAAGGAACGCGTCGACAAAAGTATTTAAAAGGGTTTAACGTCTGTAAGAGTTTGAGTTCGACGAGATTGAAAAAACTTTTCAGATTTTACATAAGATATCTTAGCATTCAGGCGGGCGAAGTTGTTACACTGAACTCAGACAGGGACGAGTTTTAAAAAAAAACCAAAATAGGCCAGGCCTGTGCTCTAATTTGTACTGCACCATTTATAAATGCAGTAATGTAATTTGTTAAAATTCCGTAGATTGAGTAAATCGTGAGTTCCTTTGAGATTGAAATTCAAGTATTTTGATCTTATTCATTAGCTTCCATTCACGCACTCCAGTCTTACATTCGAAGCATTTAAAATAGTAAGTTATAGTGACACATACTCACCTTACAAGTTCGAGTCATTAGGTCTCAATAGAAGGAATTTCCACTCTGAATTCTCCCGCTTTACAAATCCACTTCTGCTATTTCAAATATTTTAAAACGCGATGCCGTAAACTAAAGCAATTAACATTCTGAGATTTTAACGAAAATATTTACAAGATTGTGTACATATTGAAATTAGTCTGTAGTTCTTTTTTATTTGCCTTTAGTACAAAATTTATGTTTATCGAAAATGATTAAAGTGTTATAATAGTTTATAACACAAGAATTATTAAAATATTGAAAATGGAATTGTGAACTGGATACACATACAGGTGGCCTGTCAGAAACGAAATACACACACACACATTGGAGCGGTAATTTTTTGAAAAAACGAGAGTTAGAAAAGTTAAATTTCTTTTCTATGGAATACGTGTAAGTTATAAATTTAATTTCCTAGCTTTATCCTTCTCAACGGAGACTAGCTATCACTTCCTTATCATCATATCAATCAATATCGGATCAATGCTGTTTTCTAATAATTCTAAGTACTATTCCTCATTCAAATTACAATCTAAGAAGAAAGGTCAAACCATCTTATTATCAAAAAAAATTCCAACCCACATATTTCATTTTTGTAGGTGTTGAGTATGGAATTTGACTAACAGCGGGAATTATAAAGGTTAATTAGACTATTAAAAAAATGCTAATATTTTTCTTCTAAAATACAAAATCTTCTTATTTTCTAGCAAAATAGGGTCAAATGATAAAGTGAGCATATTTTTCGTCGCATTACTCTTTACTGTTTAAGTACGAACCAACAAATATTATTGTACAGAAATTTAACTGCCTTTATAATGACGTATAACTCGATCTCTGTTTCCTATGATCATAAATGACACTGTATCGGGAGGAGGAAGGATGGAGAAGGGAGGAGGGGATATAATGTAGTAGATAAATTTATAAAGCATGTGTATTCCTCTAAAAAACAAATTTTAACTACTTTCTTGTTTGTATCAGAAAACAAAATGTGTGATTCTGAAATTTTCTTTGCCCTCAATTCAAATATGATATCGGTTTCCGATAGACAGGCGTCTATAATTTAATTTTTTTTAATATTCGCTACGCTATTAGCTACACAATATGCAAACATTGTAAAACATGGCTGAAATCTTGTGATGAAAGTGTCCACTGTACTTATCGCTCACTGTGCTAAGATTAAAAAATGAAAATAAAAAACTATGGGTGATTGATAAATTCCTAATACATATTTAAAAACAAGATAAAAAACTGCATTAAGCGAAAGTATTGGTACTGGTAAGGCAAAAATTATGTCAGTAGGTAAACCATAAGCGCATCAGCGCAGTCACTCGACGTGGACACGCTGTACAAGCTGTATTTTGACAACTAAAACCTGTGTAAAAAAACCTGTCAAACTGTCATAATTATGACAAGGTTTTAATACAATACAGCTTGTACAGCGTGTCCACGTCGAGTGACTGCGCTGATGCGCCTATAGTTTACCTACTTATGTCGTACTGTAATCTGTCTGTTTTGTTTTCGATGGGCAACTCTATACCGGTTGATTTCAGACATAGGATAAATAACGGCGGGAAGGGGGAAGGGGTACGAAAATTCGCTCGCGTAGGAGTCTATCACAGCGTTGTAGACTAGACAAGACTAGACTGTGATAGAGAGACTCGCACGCGTCCCCACTTCTTAGCGAATTTTCATAGCCCTTGCCCATTCACGCCGTGATTTATCCTATGTCTGAAATCAATCCGTATAATAAGAATATCGCTATCTCCATATCGAACATACCGAATGGGTTACATCGGCTGGATAGTATTGTTGGAAGGGCCCGCATGTTTAATGTCTAAAAGGTCCCTTTAGACGATCAATAAATATTGTCAATAAAATATTGACAATATCGTCAATAAAAAATATTGCTGAATTGAGTTTACTTCACATGATAAATCAATATATTCCTTCACGCCTTCAATAATATTGACAATACTAAAATATTGACAAAATTTATTGATTGTTTAGTGGGGCCTTAAGGATAGATCTAAGATAAAAGATGGTCATCGACGACAGCTTCGCCGTGTATAAAATATAGCGTACCTACCTGATAACCATGTATACATGTTATAACCGAGCTTGTGAAAATATGCTAATAAAGTTAATATCTATAATTAGCTTACAATGCATGTTATAATATAAGGTGAATTAATTAGTTCTCCAATTCCAATATAATAAGACTGTTTAAAGATACAGTTGAATATAAAAAATATACTGTATGTTAGACACTTCACTAGCTCATCAATCTATATACTGTTTAAAGAACTTGCCGTGTCTTCAGTGAGAGATATCCTTACTTCACAGCACTAGCCAAACAAAAATTTAAACGCATCGAATTAAATCTATTACAAATTTTATGTATTTCTGTGGTTATTAGCGGTTTACGATGTTTTTATATTGTTTTAAAAAAATTTGATTCGCTCCCGTTTTTAATTTTCATTTTCTAATTCGATACAACGAAACCAGATTTAAAAGATTGTGGTAACAGTTACGAATAAGAACGTTTTTTGGTATTTCCATGGTTTGTTATTAAGAAAATGTCATAATTTTCTCTATCAAAAACCTTAATAGCTCGAAAATTATTACCGACAGCTATAGGGAATGCTAATACAGTTCGATTTGGAATTTGACGCTACTCCAAAATATTGAAAACAAAATGGGTTGTTGTATTTGAAAATCGAGTTTTAATGGTTTGTTAAGTAAGTTGTAAGTTATACTAAAAGACAGGTAAATTTTGGACACCTATGTATATGTAATGCACTAATTCTAAGAACTGTAGCAGAAACGTTAACATTTCTTCAATCCATAACCTCGATTTTAGAATTTTTACTCCAGAAAATAGTGACCGTACATAATATTAAGCATCATGACATAAATTCAAAAATTTTCGAAAAACTCGAAAAATCTCAAAAACAATTACACCTAGTTAGAGGGAATCCTAGTAAAAGTCCCTATAAAATAACGCTTAAATTTCGTAAATGCAAATAAAACTATATCATTCCATTTGAAATCAGAAAGGTAATGTCAATTTTCGATACTTCCGGAAGTGAAATCTTGAAAATATTTTTACTGGATAAATTTAATTACCCTATATGCATATGCATATGGAGCTTTGCAGAAATTTATTATTATTAGGAGGGCCAATTTTTCTAATGGTCGGTCTCAATCAATCATCCTATATATAAGGTGTAATTCATATTCCTCTGCATTGAGAAAAGTAAATACATCATTTTGTTATAATTAAACGAAATACTGGAAAATTGGTAGAAAATGCAGTCCAGATTTACTAGCACGGTTTCATACATACTGCTTTCTGTGTTGTGTAAGGCAGTTGTCGTACCACTATTTATCAAACTAAACTAAAATTTAAATCTGCTCAGATTTTTGCTTTATACTGTAGATGGTACTACCTACGATACATACATTTAAAACGACACCATTTATGTATGCCTCAGTATATTAAATTCATGATTAAGAATTTCTATTCCCTGGTGTCTTTTATATGAAATAAAACCTTCAACAATAAATATTTCAGAAGCGGTTAGGGGAAGGTGGGAGAATGGCGCCACTCAGGGGAATTCCGCCACCTTTCAAATCTAACGTACTGCAACTGTAAGACGTGAACCGATAGATGCGAACTCTAGTGGAATGAGATGTAAACATAGTGCACCAGCTTCCGGTCGGCCGAGACAGCGTTGTTTCTTATAGTTTTAGTATATATAATTTCACCTGTTTTGATGTAATTTCTACAATATAATAGAAGAGAGGTAATTAAAAAGAGGTACAGAATGTTATATAACCTATGTGACTTTAATCTATGTTTGTAGTGTACGTCTAAAAGCAAATGCTAAATCAGAAATTTACAAAATCTAATAAATATTATGTCTTATTGGCAAGTAATGTATATATTTGAAATAGGTGACGGCATTACCCCAACTATAGGGGTAATTCCGCCATTTACAGGAGTTTCAATATATTGCATTTAGTCCCGCAAAAGTTCATTTCCTAAACTTTGAAAGGTGAATAGCCACTACTAAGACCTCAACTATGAAGTATAATTGTGTACTAATAGTCAGTCATTACTATGTCGAAAGCTATAGCTATTTTTCCTTAACGTGGCGCTATTCTCCCATCCTCCCCTACTCAGAATAATATTTACTAACAAGGTATACTTCTTTTTTAATGAATGATATCGGAAAATAGGTAGCTTTAATTAGGAATTTAATATATTGATGTATACAAAAGTTTTGTCTTAAATAGATTCGAAGTACCGCAGGTAGCGCCATTTACGACATAGAGCAAAAATCAGTGCAGGTGTAAATTTCCTATCTCAAATTATTCCTCAATACCAAATTTTGAGAAAATATAATTTAGTTATTAAAAAAACTAATTAACAGTGACGAATTTATTATTCTGTATCTTTGAAAACTATCAACTTTTTTAGTAAGATCAATTGGGTTAGATCGTCAATTTTGACTCAAAAGATCTGTGGTATCGTTTTGTAAAGACCTGTTAGGAACATCCTGCATTTTTGGTTGAATGTTGCTATAGATTCTATTTAAATAGTTATTCTAATAAATCTATAACACATTTAATTTGAATGTGTATTGCAAGTATGTGGTACAAATTTTAAATTTGCCAGTAGAAGTAGTCCCTTTTCCGATGATTAAAAATAATTAAGTTTGTGTCCGTTAGTTTCCAGGCTATGAATATTCCTGTATAATTTACATATGTTAGTGATATTCAGTGTCTACTATATCGGCGTTTAGTCTTAATTGTATGAACTTTTGTTGTAGCTATAGCTACAACAAACTAACTTATAAGTTAAGCAGTATGAGGCTCTCATACGGCAAAGACTGGAAACGGAGATAGAAGAAAAGGGGAGATTAGCTAATCATCAGTATAAATTCAGAAAGGGAAGATCGACACTACAGGCAATGCAACAAATTAAAACCATATATGAAAAACGAGGGATGCTGTAGAACGCTGTAGTCACATTAGATGTTCGGAATGCTTTTAACAGTGCGAGTTGGAATCTCATTCTACAAAGGCTTGAAGAGAGAGGGGTATCCAAATATTTTCTAAACATTATCTCGGACTATTTTAGAGGGAGATATGTACAAGTCACCAAGAAGTAAAGAGTAGAAGTTAAGGCAGGGGTATCGCAAGGCCCTGTACTGGGTCCCACAGCCTGGAACATCTTATATGATAAGGTACACGAAATAAAACTGCAGGGTAAAGCCAAAACTATTGGATTTGCAAACGACCTTGCATTGATAGTAACGGCGGAAAATAAAATCGATATGGTCAGGAATACAAACGAGAATCTAAAGCGAATAGATAAGTGGATATATAGTTAGTAGTTATATAGTTGGTTAGTATAAGTTTTAAAATCGACGATGTGAAAATAGAACCAAAAAAGAGTATCAAATACCTAGAAGTAACCTTTGATACTCGAGGTAGCTTCAGACCGCACTTAGAAAACGTAATTAGTAAAGCGGAGGAGAGATTAGGACTATTGACATGACTGATGCCTAACATTGGAGGTCCCAGCAGTAGTAAGAGGGCAATTCTCGCAGGAGTAGTGCACTCTATATTACTGTATGGTGCGCCAATATGGAAGCATGCGACTAGGATTAAAAGAAATTACATACTGATAGAAAGAATCCAACGAAGAGTACTGCTCAGGGTAACATTGGCATATAAGATGGCCTCCACTGCGGCTCTCCAGGTTATAGCAGGAATTCCGCCAATAGACCTCTTAGCACAGGAGAGGAAGTATAGGGATGAAAACAAGGCAAGAACGCTGAAAGCGACAAAGAACCGAACGCTAAACAGTTGGCAGGAGAGATGGAGTAACAATCTCTTACAGGACAATGGACTAAACAGCTAGTATCTGGAAACCTGGAAAAGCGGACAAACTGTAGACATAGAAATACTGACTATTATCTCGCGCAGGCCCTCATCGGTGATGCGCAATTCGGGGTATACAAAAAAAGGACAGGTAAACGTACAAAAGATAAGTGTATATACTGTGGAGAGAGAGATACGGCAGAGCATACCATCTTCTTCTGTGATCGATGGCTAATAACAAGCGAAAAACCCAAAGAGGTATTACAAACTGAGATGGAAATACTACTGGAAAACCGGTGTCTAACAGACGCTATCATGAAGTGCTCCAGGAGAACATTGATAGGGTGGTTTTGGTGGGTACACCAGTTATCGCACACACCGACTGGGAGTCCCACACTACGTGTGTGATAGAACTAAGCACATGGTGTCCATACAGGATTTCCACCGACAAAAAAGAAAAAGTTAAGCAGAAGTAAATATTATGTAAGTATGTACATACATATTAGTGTTTGCTTTGGTTTTGCTGGCAGTTACTGGAAGTGTTTTATTATATGTATAGTCAGAGTTATAATTAGAGTAGACCAATTAGGAGCGAAAGCAGAGGCGTGAGTACACTTTCCTGCTACTATTATACGTGCACGCACGATGACCGCGGACAACATACTAAGTAATCGTATGTGCGATGGGGCATGCGGGAACCAATTCGTTAGTCACGCCTCTGCTTTCGCTCCGAATTGGTCCACTGTAGTTATAATACATAGTAGTCTAATAGTTAATTAATAGTTCAGTTTAAATGGGAAATCGAATATATTAAAATAATAAAAAAAAACTATTCTAGTTACAATAAAAAATAATCTGTCGATACATCCAAAACGATTCAGGGTGGGGCACCACATTTCCTCGGTTGATATACAAAAAACGGTAACACATATTTAAAATCTTATGCAATATGTGTGTATTAAGGTTTCACCAGTTAATTCTTGTGTAATAGTGTGATAAATTGAAATTAAAGTAATAATAATATTTAGTAGAATATGTAATAATATTTTGTATTACATACTGAAGACCGATTTACGTGATACAATGTGCGTGGAATTCTTCTGCAAGCTTAGTTAACATTTTTAATGTGCCGTCACTATCAGTAGAAAAACTTTTGTAAATCGTGCTAGGAATGAAAAGGACATAGGAGTACAATATCATTATGAACAGACTATTACAAATTTAATATGTAATGTAATGTAGGTTTTGTGTGTACTGTTTTAATAATTGAAATGCCTATTACTAAAAGCACAATCTACTCTAAGTAAACAAAAATCTATGTATATTAAAAAATCCAGCAAAAAGAATCTTAAATAAATACTAAAGGTAGAACCATTTACATATACAGGGTGATTGGTGAGAATGGCCTATTAAAAGTATTCTACAAACGGAATGGAATTTTAAAACAAAATTTTGTAATTGGATATGGTTGAATATGAACTATCATATGAAAATATTTTTGAATAAATGTCAGTTCCGGTTAACCGGAAGTGGGCATCAACTTCGATTTTTTAAATAGCATGCTATGAAATAAATTACAAATTCAGCTTCTATGATAAATTTTACACATATTTCATGTATCCATACCCTATATCGAAATATCACACCTTCTGAGTTATTTACAATTAAAGAAAAAAAGTGACAGATACCGATCTTACTTTATTGTGATATTACGTCACGTAGGAGTAAAAGAGACGAATGAAATTTTCTATACTCATAGCTGATAGTATGTAGTTACAGAATATTTTAAGTTCTTCTCTATAACATTATACAGCGTGTTTAAAAACGTAGTTGCTTATAAATAAGTTCAATCTGCGGAAAGTAGATTTTTTTAACGGAAAGGTATACATTTTATTAGATATTCCGATTCTACAAAATATTCTCTTTTAATCTGTATAAAGTGTTCCTATATCTAAAATGAAAGGTGAATAAGTTATAACGATTTAATTAGACTCCGTACCTAAAATGCTCAGATATGTCAATTTACTGAAGCAAGGGTGCTTAGCTCATTTGTTTTACATAGTTACTGGCCACTTATTTTGACGTCGGTCATTTTATGTAGTTCTTCTTACATATACCGAGAGAAATAGATCTGTACCATACAATAAGCAGGGTAAACAATGCGTGAATTTACTTTACAACAACAAAAAATTATTGTATTTGTTACCAAACATATTGTAATCTTAGTATTTTTTTTTCAATTTTTTTTTACCTGTAATAACATTGTTTTCGCTTCTGTACAATACATTTTTCTCAGTATATGGTTTTATAATGGATTAGCATTGAGAATAGACCAAATCAAGTACTCATGAATTTATTTATTGTGCAAAGTGAATGTAATCAAATAGTAAAATAAACGTATCAAACTTTTAGTAAAAGATACTAAAATTTACAACCAATGATCATCAAATTTTTAAGATATAAAAAGTTTTAGCAACCGATATGTTCATAAAACAATGGTGAAGAACAATATCAATATCGAATTACGTAAAATTAAAGTAATAAAATAGATAATATAAAAGGTAGGTACAGTAGAAACATTATAAGAACAACAATAATAATAACATAAATAAATAATTTATCTAAATGGCTCGATATGACAACCGTTTCTATTGAGGCATTCTATATTCGGAGACGTATTCCTATAATAATTGTTGCTCTTCCAAGAGCATCTGGCGTTATTTGCCTAAAGTATCCCTTATTCCCATAATCCAATGGGAAGAATTTACGAAAATACAATTAACAAAATGACAAACGTGAAAATAAATGGCAAGTAAGTATGTAAAACAAATGAGTTAAGCACCCTTGCTTCAGTAAATTGACATATCTGAGCATTTTAGGTACGAAGACTAATTAAATCGTTATAACTTATTCATCTTTCATTTTAGGTAATAATAGACATTTATTCACAAATTTAAAAACACCCATTAAACATGATAATCAAAGTAATGTCGTTTATAAATTAGATTGCAAAGATTGTAATAAATGTTATATCGGACAAACCAAACAATATTTAAAGAAACGAATTTATAACCATCAATACACTGTTACACATAACGTCACCGCTGAAACTGCTTTATCTAAGCACTCTAAAGATAGACGACATAATTTTGATTTTCAAAACACTAAAATTTTAAAAAAGGAAAATAATTATAAAAAAAGATTAATTTACGAAATGATATACATTAAGAAAGATGAAAACGCGGTAAATTTTAGAACGGATATTGATAATTTAAGCGTTATTTACAATAATTTAATTCACGCATGAATTTTATTAATTTTAAGCTCTTGACTAGGTTTTTTTGCCATGTTTTTCCCTAGTCCTTGAACAGAATTGTTAGAGCTTGACAAAAATAGATTGATATACGAATAATTCAAATCATTTCAATTTCTAATGTTGTATTAAATCATTATTCCTTCATTATTACTTGTGAATATAATTAAAATTCGATATATCAATGAATTCTTTGTTTTTTAGATAATTTTGTTGATAGGCATGGCAATTTATATTTATACTATTAGTAATTTGACACATATTAAATGTCAATTTCTTCCACTGAAGAAGTTATTTAACGAAAACATATTATTATATGTTATGGAATAAATTGGTATTTAATTATTTATTGTTTTATTGACCTCTAAGTGGAAATAAATCAGGAAATAAAAAGATAAGTACATAAAGATCAAAAAATACATATATTAATTGTAAAATTTACCAAAGAAGCTGAATTTGTAATTTATTTTATAGCATGCTATGTAAAAAATCGGAGTTGATGCCCACTTCCGGTTAACCGGAAGCGATATTTATTCAAAAATATTTTCGCGTGATAGTTCATATTCAACCATATCCAACTGCAAAATTTTGTTTTAAAATTCCCCTCCGTTTGTATAATACTTTCAATAGGCTATTCTCACCAATCACCCTGTATAATATTATTAAATTATTATATATTAAATTAAATGGTAAATTTCTATGAATTAATCATGTAAATAAAGAAATATATACTTTAGGTGTAATATATTTAATAGGACTTTAACGTATGCTGTTCTAAATAAATCATTACGTATTAATTCAATTATAGTATTCTGAATATTCAATGTGTGGAGATAACTAGAACTTCTGAATTTACTAAAATAAGTAAATTTCCAGTTACAATGTATTATTTTTGTAAGAAAAGTGCTTGACGGGAATAATTTTGCTCCGTATTCCGTAAGTTTCGACAAACTAAGAAAAACTTATATGCTAAACGTTATAATCATACAATTTCAAAAACTATTTTTTCTTCAAACGTCAATAAAACTGACATTTCTTGACTGAGTAGTCGGCCGCATAGTGTCACTTTTCCTCCGCCAGAGGTTTACTTTTCACTTTTCCGCCGCCGGAGGGAAAAGTGTTATTATAGCAACATACAAACACATTATTTCAACGTTGACAGTTTGTTAACAGTTGACAGTTTTATGATGAGTTACCATAGAAACAGCTCGTACCTAATCGTCGGTCTAAACGTCCAAACATCCTACCAAACCCGCTTATTTTCAAGTAAAAACAGATATTTTTGCATAAATTTGCCGACGTTTGAAGAAAAAATAGCATATTTAATGTGGAGGAAAGGTTACTTTTCATGGCTTGCTCTAAGTTGTCTTGAGAAGAACATATGCAACACTATAGTATTGAGCACAAGGGCCCGGTCCTCGCGTGCCGTGGTCACGTGGCGCCGTCCTGCTCGCTGCCGAAGGCAAGTACGTCCTTGCTCATTCCATTCTTGCCATGCCCGTTGCACTGCCGACAACGACCGCTCAAGACAGTGCGCGATTTCAAAGAAGGATGCTTGCCATGTGCATACCCATAATCATTCCTCGCTCAAACTCGCTCAAGTAATGCAAACGGTCTCCCATTATGCACATAGTATGACTACATACGATCCATTCGCACTACAGTAAGAATGGCCGGTTTCTCCCATCCGCTTTGATTTCCATACCGATGGAATGTTTTACCTGTCGGAGCCACTCAGTAAAAAGTGCAGCCACAGAAAAATTCGTAACTTGTTGCATCAACTCGTCTAGGGGAAACCTTTATACACCGCTAAAATTATACATGTATATTTACAAGTTTAGATTATACAGAGTGCGCTTATCACTTTTTCCAGCAGTGTATTTTGTAATAAGATCCGTTGTTCTCCAGAAATCATTATCATGACCAATCATCAACACGAGCGCGGCATGAAAAGTATCACTTTTCGTCCGTATAAAATAATATACTATTATTAAGATTGTGGAATGAATAGATTTTGTTTATATAACTTTTTAGATTTTAGCTTTCATATTGTTTTTATACTATTAAATTAATTGTAGTACTCTTCTGAAGAAGACGTTTCAAGTAATTAAAGCCGAAAGCTCAATAAATGTACGTAAATATAGAGATTAATAATAGAAAGTCATTAAGACTACGGATAGTTATATATTTTCAGTAATAATTTTCCGGATACACGTTTCTTTCATTTTTGCAACTTATTTTTTACTTTTACATTACAATGATATCCCAAATCCAAATTAGATACTATATTAAAATTAATAATGGCATAATGTACATATCAATTTAAAATACCTCCCTCACTCAGTTAATAATAATAATACCTATATGTGTATATAAAAATATAAAATGAATATGGTCAGAAGATGACTTTTTCTTATGTATATTTTCCTTTCGCCAAATGGACTGTGTTAATTAGCTGGTTCACATTCCCTTTGTGAACAGCCTTTCTGGCTCTTCTCGTCAAACTATTATGCGAATATGTACTACGTATGTGTTGATGACCTTAGAGGATGCCACAAAAACTGAAGGCTTGTCTAATTTGTAAAGTTACCTGCCTTTCTTCTGTATTCCAAAACAAAAGAATAAAGAATAATTGGCGGTCTTCATATGTAATGAGTTGAAAATCCTATATCAACTTCCAAGTAACGTCTTTAAATACTACAGGCATACGATCTTTTATTTTAGTAGAATTTATATGTCAAATCTTTTATGTTAACCCTTACACGCTATAGACCGCTTGCAATTGGGATTAGTCGCATAAAAAGAAAGTAATAAAATTTAACCACTAGATTTAAATTGCAATATACAAATGAAGTAGAGGAATAACAATGGTAGTACGTACTTACTACCTTATATCGAACAATATAGCGGCACAAGTAAATTTTTAGAATTTAATCTAATGCGAAAGTAAGTAAAATTAAAGTATATACATAAATAAGAGAGTAAAAAATCACATTTTCGAAAAACAATAGTAATAACAATTCAACCCTACTGTATCAAAAATACTTCCGATACACTCAATTTATTGATAGTATAACACCAAAAAAGATTGGTATTAGTGTTTGGTAAAATATAGACCAAAGCACAACAAAAACATCTCTACTAGGTTCCAAATATTGGAGTGAAGTATGAAAATATACATTGGGTGATCAGAATTTGATGTTATTTTTGTTACTATTTATAAAATGAATGCAAAGATAATATTTCTTGTTTCAAGTGCATGTACAGTTTTTAAACACACAAAATGTTCTAGCTGCTCTTTCTGAAGATCTTGAATATCCATGATTTTTTTTTGTATTGCCAAAAGCTGCAATTAATGTTTCTATAAAATCAACCCACAGTTTTCTAACTGTCGGATTTTCTGATTCTGATAATTTCCTTCAATAATTTTCCACTATGTTAAAATTCTTACCAATGCCTCGAAAATTATGCTACGTATTTATAGCATAATTTTCTGTATATTACATTAGCTGAAGTCGCAGCTTCCCTCAGCCAACAAGATGCTATAGTACCACTTACTTAGTGTTACTATTTAAAATATTTTGAGTCGCTCTTCCTCCTCGATAAAATTACATTGCACGCCAAAAATTCAGATGCTCCTGTATCACTCGAAATTTACTTGAACATAATGTTTTATATTTTGTACTTAAAGTTCTTATCAAGTCAAATTTAAGAATGTTTGAACAAATAAGAAAAGTGCAACCTGCAATTGGCAACACCTTTGCGAATCGATAGATTCTTAAATGACTAAGTTCGTCTGTTTTATTAATTTATTATCACAAAAATAATGGATAATATAACATGATTGAAGGTTTCCATTGATTATTTACTAGTATTTGTTGATATTTGTTTTACGTATTTTATTGGTGCTTCCATTACATTCTGCAGTGTATACAATTACCTACTACAAACATAAAAATGTCTGACGTTTGGCAATTCGAGACCACTTCTGCACGAAATGACAATTGAAGAGTAAGTAAACATATGTTATTAAGTTGGCATTACCATGCCTTGTCGTAAAGATAAAATACAATTTATTTTTTCCCACTATTCGTAAATTACGTTTCTTTCTATGTTTGAGTATGATTACACTACTACAAAGGTTTATATTCATTATGAAACTGCTATAATACATTCATTGATATTATACACAAAGATTATCAAATTTGTCTGGCAAAAACAGTTTTTTCAGAAAAGACTAACCTTTTTGATAGATGATTGTTTAATATTATTGTGGGGTTAAAACGTAACATGAGCATAATTTAACCTCATCTGGAGAGTGGAGCATCTCTGCTGGGTGGGAATGTATCAACAGCGGAAGTATCGCACATCAGTAGTGCGTACCATCGCTACACAACGGGGCATGGAGTCAATAAATCGTGGTATGGTAGCGGGAGGGACTCGCTACCATAGCTCCTCAACATTAGCCGGAGAACGGTCAATTCGAGTCTGATATCGGCGGAAAACAAATTGTGTCTCCACTTGGAAACTCAGCAATGTCTTGTCTCGACCCACTGGCACCGTGTAGCGCGGTGCTTGTGAGTTAGTGGAATCTCAATCCACTTTCTAGCAAACGCTAATGTACAGTTTGCGTAGTGAGTATGCCTTCCGTTTCTGTTGGCCACGCAGCTCTAAGTTGTCTTGAGAAGAACACGTAGTCACGTGGTGCCGTCTTGCTCGCTGCTGAAGGCGAGTACGTCCTTGCTCATTCCATTCTTGCCATGCCCGTTGCACTGCCGACAACGACCGCCCAAGACGTGCGTTGCAATAATAATCATATTTCAGTTGATTTCAACCTGCTTCAAATTGTCACTATCGATACCCCAGTCTCGACAATAGTTTTCAAAATTCTTAGATATAAACCAACTACCTTTATTAGTTATGAAACAGGTCGGTAGCACGGACGTCGCCAAATACATGGCATCTTCTAGTATATTAAAATTTAAAGTAGCTAAGGACCTCCTTAAGCATGTAACTTTGTACTTGCTTTATATCTTTTGAAACGAATATGTTTCAAATTATAAACGAACTACGTTAAGGATATACAAAATTACTCACTTTTTTAAGCAATAAGTAAATGAACTTCTTTTAGGCAATAATCCGAACCGTACAGCATGGTCAGTTATTTCAAATTTTTGTAGTAACGGTATGATGATGAAAAAACTGACAGTATTCTAAATGAAAAGGAGAGCATTCCGGTTCAGATGTTGAAGTTAATCAATCTTTCATTCATAAATTATGTACTGTATAAACAAGTTAATTGAAGTGATAAAAACTAATTTACTTGGAAATTTGTGTAGTATGAGCGCATTTCCGTTTATTAAAAAGGAAATACTATAGATCATAATTAGACTAAAGAATAAACGAAGCTTGGTACCGAACATACATACATACAACCGCTTATCCAATTAATATATTTATCCTTTATTAGTGAAAAATATCCAAATCTCGCTCACTGATTAGCCAACTACATACGATTTGAAAATGGCTTAGATGTTGGCCCGCAGGCGCCTAGGCGTTAGCCCATATCCTGCAATTTGCGTACCACACTGCACATAACAAGTTATGAGCCTTGAAACTGTCACCCACTCTCTCACCGCCCGCAAGAGACCGACACCTCGCGGAGAGGCCCGGCGAGCCGGTAGGCTCCTCTCCCCCGTGCTACCCATGTTAGACAAGTTCCCTTGTCAACGTTGGACGGGTCACCGCTGGAGACGCTTTAGCAACTCCTACCTCACATCTAACCCCACGGGGCCTAGGCCTTCTTGCGGCTGGCGACTATCGGCCAAGCGTGGGAAATGGAATCTGGCCGTGAGGTACAACCAGCCCGCCCGTGAATTAAGCTTTAACTACGGGGACGGCCGGGCCGAAGCCCTACCCCAAAATGCCAACCGCGCCCACTCTTTCGCCCCTCCGGCGATCAAGTATCTGCGGCAGCTACAGGGAAACCGTAGGGTCCCAGAGTCACCGAGTTGTTTTAGGATAAAACCGAGGGTTTCCCCAACCAGACAACCAGCGGGCGAACTACTCCTCGACGAACCGACTTTTGTCCTTCCCTAGTATCTTCGCCAAATTCTCTCGCCACGCCCGTTTCCCTGAGTGTGGCCGCCAAGGATGGGGTGGTGCAGCTGCAGAGTTCTCAAGGTAAGTGCCGTAGGGTAACTCACTTACCCACTGTATATTGCGACAGTTAGCGGCCAGACACCAGAGCGTATGCCCATGCCTACGGCCGAGCATCCTTCCCTATATACCAAGTCTACTCCCGCCACGCCCGTTGCTCTGAAACTATGACATCAGGGATTGGGTAGTGCAGCCGCAGAGTTTTAAGGGTCGACGCTATAGGGTGAACGCCGACCCTAGCCCTTCGCACTACAGTAAGAAGGGCCGGTTTCTTCCATCCGCTCTGGTTTCCATACCGATGGAATGTTCTACCTGTCGAAGCCACTCAGTAAAAAGTGCAGCCACAGAAAAATTCGTAACTTGTTGCATCAACTCGGCTAGGGGAAACCTTTATACACCGCTAAAATTATGCATGTATATTTACAAATTCAGATTATACAGAGTGCGCTTGTCACCTTTTCCAGTAGTGTATTTTTGTAATAAGATATTTTTCCGTTGTTCTCCAGAAAATCACCAATCATAGACCATTTAGACGTAGTTGGATGATAGTAGTATATTAGAATTTAATGTGAAAGTGAAATTTTTACATAGTGAAAATTTGACGGACACATGCGACACATTATATTTTAACATACTCGTTACTTGCTTTTCTTTTCAATTCAATTTCATTTGTATTTTTATCATTTTTTAATTCTTTCTTGGACGGTGCCTTTTAGACCGATAAATGATTAACCTTGTTGAAACCATTGTCAGATTCATTGTAATTGTTGTGAAAAATTATTTTCGGAAAAAATAAAAATGGGGATCTGATACCCTCAGATTCCGAATTTTTTAAATAATAATTTACAAATAATTAATTTTTTTTGCCGGTGGAAAATCCTTTATGGTCACCATGTGTTCATGTCTAACACATGGTAGTGTGGGACTCCTGCTGAAAATCACCAGACTGGTCCTACACACTAAAAACCACCCTAAACCTCCTAGCGCGTTCCCTGGAACCATCTACTTCTACTATCTCCTTCATGGAACCACCGAGTAGTTGTTCGTCATTATATTGCTACTGACTCTGCACTTAACGTTCTTCCTCTTCTTTTGCTCTCATTATGATCTTGATCGTAGTGTGCAATATGCGCCAGTGTTTCTTAGACCCTACCATTACATTCGCTAGAGTGTTAGACCCTATTTCTTGCCCTATGCTCCTGTATGTCATCTCACGGATCTCCTTCCATCGTACGCAGTCGAAGATCGTGTGCTTAGCTGTGTCAATATCGCCGCAGTAGACACACTCCTCCGAAACCTTTTGGCGTAAGGTCTGAACACGCCATGTCCCGTCAGAGCTTGTGTGAGATGGTAGTCCTGTGTTCCTGTGTTTGCGTTTAATCCACACTCCCAGATTTGGTATTAATTCCTTAGTCCACTGGCCTGTATGCATATTGTCCTGCCATGGCCAGGCTAGTTGTGCATTGATTTTTTCACTTCTAGTGATTTTCCCTGCTTTCTGCTCGTACAGGAGCTTTCTTTCCGTTACCAACAGGTCAATAGGGGGGAGAGGGTACCTGTTATTACCTGGAGTGCCACAATGGATGAGGTTTTATAAGCAGCTGCAACTCTAATTAGCAGCCGGCGTTGTGCCTTTTGCAGTAACATCCAATTTTTTCTTACGGTTAGTGCACCATCCCATATTGGTGCGCCGTACAGCAGTGCGGACTGGACCACGTCAGCTAACACCACCCTCTTAGAGCTTATTGGGCCTCCAATCTTTGGCATCAGCCCGGGCATCAGTCTTACCAGATTCACCATCTTAGTCTCCGCTTTTGCGGTCGCTTCTCTTAGGTGCTCGCTAAAACTGCAGCCCGAGTCAAAAACGACACCCATTTACCTGATGCTCTTCTTCGGTGTTATATTTACATTATCTATGGTTTCATCCATCTATCTATTCTCTTGAGATTGTCATTGGTGATTCTCACTAGTTGGCTCTTGTCATCCGCAGTCACTACTAGCCCCAGATCATCGGCAAATGCAATAGTTTGCGCCCATCCCTGAAGCTCGATTTCCAGTACATCATTATATAAAACATTCCATAATATAGGACCGAGTACCGAGCCTTGTGGAACCCCAGCTTGAATTTTCATGCTTTTCCTCTTCGATACCTGGATACATCTGTCCGTCAGATAGTCATACACAACATTGATGAGGTACGTAGATATATTCCTCGCCTTAAGTTTTTGCAGAATTAGGTTCCAGCTGGCAGTATTAACTGCATTTTGAACATCGAGAATCATTGGGGCGTTCCACTTATTATTTCCGTTCTTTTGAAAGACTCTCGGGATGAATTGCTTCGCCTGTATTGTCAATCGTCGCTTCCTAAAACCATACTGGTGCTTAGCCAGGCCACCTTTGCTTTCCAACTCCTCTTCCAACCTCTGGTGTATAATTGCCGCATACAGTTTACTAAGTGTATTCAAAAGGCAAATCGGTCTATAAGCCTTCTGTTGTTCTGGGTTACTTGCCTGTAGTATTAATAGGACCTTCGCCACTTTCCACTCCACTGGAAATGTTTGCGTTCTTAGAAGTCGGTTCAATATGTTTCCCTTGCGAATGTTGGCATACCTCCAGTATTCGCTTCTTTCTTTCCTAATCTAACTACACTTGCTGTTTCATTTACTTTTTGTTTATTTTCATCCATAATCCAAATCCATGCTTATATAACCTTCCTCCACTTTAGTTACTACCTGTTATCGGGATATTCTTATTCATAAATAGAACGGCTGCGTCTTCTCTTTTTACTTTTACCCAGTTGTATGTTTTAAGTAGCGTTTTATTTGGTTCACTATGATCATGTCCACATCCTTTTGTATCGTTGTGGCATACGCCACACACACATGTGCTGCTCTTCTCCTCCCCAAGTTGGTTTGCAGTATTTTAAGACTTATGTGTTTTTTGTTCACTCCTACGTGTCCTTACTCCTATGGGCTGTATTTTTTGTTTCCGTATACCCTCCACTAGCTGGACATTTAATCTGATCAGCGCTATGTCCTTCAGTGTTACACTTTGCTTTTATGGCCTGCTTCTCCACATTTAATGCAGTCCTTACTGCGATCGATCTGTCCGGTGCATTCTCGAGTCTTGTGTCCATACTCCAGGCACCTAAAGCACCTTGCAATATTGACCCTCCCCCTAATACCGCACTCAGTTCAACCTATTCTTAACTTCCTCGCCTTAATCAGAGGTATTGCGTATTCCCTTGGGACTTCAACTATAATTGTTAGATCGTTATGTTTCCCTTTCCTGGTCGCTTTGATATATACCTCAGCCTCGTTGACTTTTATTTCCCTGGCTAATATTCGCTTCACCTCTGTGGTCGTCGGATCAACTCCTAGAAGAAATATAGTTGTCATACCCAACTTTCTTGTTCCCACATGCACGTCCACTACATTACGCTTTATTTCGTGTTTTAATACAATAGCCATCTCCCGCTATATATATGCTATATATATCCTGTTATATATATGCTTCCTCTACTGCTAATCTTAGATCTCCCTTCTCTGTCTTCTGAAGTTTTCTAACTTTAACCTCATCTGTTCGATATTTACTTCTTCCTTAAGTTTTTTAACTATATCTACGAAAGATTTCCCTTCCGATTTAACCGTCACTATACTTTCTTCCTTCCTTTTGAGCTTCTTTGGGTCAGATTTTTTTGTCCGAGCTATCAATTTTATCTTTATATCCTCTTTCGCAAAAACATACTCACATATCTTCCTGACGTATGAAAATTTCAGGCCTTCACCTATTACCAAGTTCATAATCTTTGTGGCGTGCATGAGAATATTTCTCTTAAGCTCAAGAATAATTAATAATAAAAATAATTAATTGACAGAAGTGCTACTTATTGAAACTCTTTATTAATTGGAAATAAATTTTTCACGTAGTTCCAAATATTAAATAGTAATACTACTTCAGCAATTTACTTTCAATTAATAATTTACATCATGCTTGTGACCTGCTAGAAATTATATTAACAAACATAAAGTTAAAGTTAAAGTTTGTTAGATATTTACAAAAGTTATAAAATGGTGTAAATTCGGTTGACAGTGTCTCTTGTAAGCAGTCTATTATGTAATTTCCATACTTATGTATACTACAATATTAAACCGTATTATTTATTGCATACCAAATAAATGATAAAGTTGTACAACTTGACATTATTCTTAATATGTCAATATTCAAAAATGCCACGAAGTCACGAAGGCAGTTGACAATATAATATAAAATTTAGGAAACTACACCCAGAAAGAAACAAAATTATAAGAAAACCAACAAACAAAATTTAAAACGACATATATTACCGAGTTCTTAATATTTAACGGTGATTCGAGCACTGTGGGGTGCTTGTATAACAACCACTTGTGGCCTTCTGTATTCTCTGTATCTAAAATAAAAGGACTTAAGCTTTAATACCTACAAATTTAAATACGTAGACACCTGCTCATTATATTAGGTCTCTTTGTTCTATCACATTCAGGCAATATCAGTTTCTGAATACTATAATAAAAAATGGAGTGATTTGAAAAAAAATAATGCTTCAAATACAGATCGGAAATGTATACATTAAGTGACTGTGTAATACTTTTATTTATTATTATTTTTTTTAATGTGTGGTGGGTGCTTAGTTGCAGTGACTCCGTAAGCTGTATTACTTGTCTGGCTATCACTGCAACTCTTGCGGTGTAGTTTTAGTGTGTGTAAGTTGTGTTTAAATGGCTTTGTGACAGCATCATATCGCCTTTTATGATGCCGCGCTGTTAATCACTTTGCTCCCAACAGCGAATGGCAAGTCGATCCGGGATTAAACTCTCTGAAAAAATGTCACCGTCCCTCCAGAGAATTGAACCCCGGCACCTATCGTCCTCTCACAACAATAGTCGGCCGCCTAACCACTGCGGCCATCGACCCGTTTAATAATATGTATATTTGTCAAATATAAGTGTAAATAATAATTTTTAAATAAAAAAATATTCTCTTACTTTCATAATAGAATGAGAAAACCCAAAAGACAACTTGGCCAGTTGACCTAATGATTTCCACGTAATCTTAGTTCTGTGGATCTGGTTACACCTGAACAACAAACTCCAAAATCTAATGGATAGTGATCTTTCTTGAGCTTGAGTTGCTTTAACTTATCGATCCTAACAAAGATTCAATTTCACTATCTGCTACTGGTCAGTTAGCAAGAAGATGAGCAGGAATTTTCTCTGCACTCCCACTGTTTCTACTAACGCCATGCGGTGCATATCTTTGTTCAATGCCAAATACCAGTTAAGATTACTGCGAGTAATCTCTTTCACATTGCTTATAACTATTGACTTTTCGCATTTGGATGAATCACGATTGTTTCAAAACCTTTTACACTGGCGAGTGTATTCCAACACGAGCGGTGCGCAGCAGCGAGCACAGATCTGCTAAAGATTTTAATGGAGACTCCCAAAAGTCCGCCCACAACTTACAAATATATATTTATCTGTTACTAATAAGTCAATTATTTCATTTCATGTAATCTTTCAATGACTTGCTACTGTAGTGTTACGTGGGTTCAATTCAAATATATATGCTTATGAATACAAATAACAACTATACTTTCATTCGATTACTCTCAATAAAATAGTTAAACTCTTTTAAATGAAAAAAAAATTGATACGGTAAATAAATTTGCTGTATTCTATTTTTTACAAAATTGTCTTATTCACTAACCTGTTTCCCTACGATAGCTACTTATAAATACCTTTTTTTTTATTGTAGATCGCTTATAATCTAAGATGCGCACACTAAATCTTCCTACAGGATCCCTCGATGAAATGCCCCCTGGTTATACGGATCTAGTCCTGGTTGTGGATTTTTCACGAGAATTTCTTGTATCTCGCTTTTCCAAACGATATTAATATTGTAAATATAATGTATTTTGTCAAAAAAATCTTCCAAAAGAAGATATAGATATTGTATCTTCTTGATAATACCTTCAAAACACTAGATGCATGTTTATAAAACTAAAATTTCCATATATATGTTGTAGACGATGCCAAAACGTTGTTAAATGATTTTTAAATATATTTTTATCTTCTATAACTCAATTTTGATGGTTGTATTTCGTTCCAATTATTTCAACAAGTATTTTTATATTATATTATCTCCACGGAATTAACCATATTACTTGCTTGATTAATATCATAGTCTGCAATAGATGTCCATTTAAAATCCGATCATATATTTTCTTGCGTTTACATAGTAACTTTGACATATGTTCTAGGTACCATTGCACGCAAAATTAACTACACTAAATAAAATTGCAAATCCACGGATACAGCCTGCTTAAAGTTTAGTTTCATAATCCGAACAATACAGATGTTGAAATTTTGTTTTACATTGTAATTTACATTAAAAATGTTAAATAGAAGAATACCTTATGTACCAGTTTTTCACATCTACCCTCGGTTTGTCGCTGGCTGGACTTAGTATTTATATAAAATATAACTGCCCCTAATATTATATATATATATGTATATAAATTGTGAAAATTTCGCCCTATTTATAACAATCGAAAATTAAGAAAAATTAGTACAGTTAACAGCGCCATATATTGACTAAACGCGGAACTACAATTAAAGATCCCTGTACAGTAGCTAATATCATTACAGTACCTAACTCAACTTGACACTGAAATGTTCCGCCAATTAGTAGTCTCTTATGTCACCACAACACCACCTCAGAATCATACTAGACGGTGGGTTGGGTCATGCCTACCCAAGAGGATTTTAACCAATCCAACCAATTTTCATGTAAGCAGTTCAGAATGCCCTTCATACAAGTCAAGATTGCGATTACTTTAGTGTAGAATATTCAAGAGGTGTTTTCTAAACTGATGGCTTCACCATCCATTTCTGCTTTTTTAAACTCCATTATCTGTGCCTTTCAACGTTTTCAAGGTATTCACAAATCAGCAGGAAATTTCTCACCTATTTCTCACCCCATAATTACATTATAGCCCTCAGAGATACTAAAGATTGGGATCGTGTCCGCTGTAATAAACGGCGATAGCGTTTGTTCGACGTAATTTCAGACGCTGGTATGGTCCCCGGTCTGCGAGAATCCCTTACACCCGCTACATTTTCCTCTGTAAGCCTCTAAAATTGTTTCTTAACCATGAAATATTAAGGAACAGGGGTGGTTTCCATCGCTGCTGTCGCTGTCGAAGGCATGATGTTGTGGACCTTACTAAGCGTCGTTGCCTTATAGTTTAGGCTGAATTTATGTCGCTACCATAGGAAAGCATAAATTGCAGAAGGTACTATAATCTTCATGTGCAGTCATTTCAGGATTTAATATTTTGGACCTTACGTTTTACTGAACATTCCGTTGCAGGTCCCACGTGTTCAACAGTATGTTTTTTATGTTAGTACATACCTACATTACATTTTACTCTTCTCTTTGATATCACATCTGCATAAGGTTGATTCCGGTTTGCATCTTCTTGGATACCAAATGCTTCTAATACTCCATAGATGATGTCATCCGCATAACCGCGTGGGTGGCGGCTCACTGTTCGTACATCATCCACCATAAGGTACCATAGCAGCGGTCACGGTACCCTGTCCGGTTGCTAGACAACTGCCACGGTTGCTTTTATAGTGCAAAGCTTCATCGGCATGTGAACAGTTCTATTTCTTATCACGGCGCCTAACTACCACCATGCAATTTTCTCATTTCGGTTATGTTTCGGACGCTCTGTCATAAGCACTTCTAATATCCAAGAAGATAACCTCATAACTGGCCTGCATGCAAATTTTTCATATGATACAAATCAAGGCTTCTCTATTATATTTTTAGTAGTGAACTTATTTAATAAAAGAAGTAGTTAATTTATCAACTGCCGAAAACATTTTGACTTTCAAACATTTTCTAAAATTTATATATTCACTTTGACAGTCAATCGATTTTACCACTAACGAGCAGTTTATCTATCTATAATCAATCTATCAACGAAATTAGCACTAATCACAGGGATGATAGAAAACTACAGCATATACCGGAATTAATAATAATTTAATTAATCTTTCCAAAGATTACAATGAAGCGAACTTATTCGAGAACGACTTGCTAGATTCTAAATTAACAGACAAACTCACCAGCCGCCTAAAAAATGTAATGTGGTATTGTCTTAAACTCAGTAGTTGTAGTACCTATTATATTGGCTAAACATCTGAATAAGTTAAAAATTACTGATTTGCACACAACAATAACCTGGTATCTAAGGTTCTGAATGATGAAACTAACTTGTTTAATAGAAAATTAAAAACAATTTCTATTAAACTGTTAAGTAATTGTCAATTGCTTATAAATTGTGCATTGCCTGGATCGTATTGATCACAATATCGAAGTAAATTAAGTTAATTTCAAGGTTTAGTCGTTTTAAAAATGCCAGGAAAGTCGCATTACACGAATTTTACAATAAAAGTATACTTTTTATATGCAACTGACCAGCTTTTTTTTAACTTGACTTTTACCAATGAAACATAAAAGGCTGTTTGTAATTTACAATCCAGATTATGCACTTAGAGGCATTCTACAACGGTAAAAATAATTTTGTTATGATTTACGATAATTAGCGAATATAAGGACGATAATATTTTCGTGTCATAAATTTTACGTACACCATAAAAATGTTAACATTTTTAAACCACCAATGTAGTTAAGTGCAGAAATCGAATTATACACCACGTTGGCTGAAACCGCTAACTGTTTAAGTACCTATTTTTATAATTATAATAATGTGTATGATGTTTTGGAGAATGCCCATGTAACGTTGTACCATGTAAAGATGATTCTTTTTCGAAAATTACCCAACGAATATGTTGATGCATAATTTATTTCAATTTACGACGTTTTAAAGGAAGTAAAGGTTGTTGAAACACAAACGGAGATTAAGAAGCCTTGCTGAAACAATCTTCTGTAATTTCGTTAACAAGTGCTTTTTCACTCGGTTTACTTGAACAATTAGGTTTATATCTCATATTTAAATTTTTACCCTCTACGATTTACTGTTCGTCTACGCTTTATTCGCTTCCAACAACTGTGTTAGAAATTAACTTGGTTCGGTTGGATCCAGTTTAAAAGTTTACAATTAAACACTTCTCTCTTTATTTTTTTTAAACAAGTGATGCATTATTTGCTCCAATGACATCCCTCTTCGAATTTCCATAACGATAGCAAACGTCAAATACTGCTGGATTTATCATTTCTTTGCTTTAGTCACGTTATTGCTTACAGATAGTAAGTCAATCAGTAATAATGTAATGTAAAACGCAACTATCATTATCAAAATTTTATATAAAAAAGAGTTTGAGGAAAGATAAATTGATTGATTTATACGTAGTTTCTCGCCAAATCTCAATTTTCAAATACTATTTCTACGACCCAAAGCTTGATAATCTTTCAATAAATGAGGAATATATATGTACATACATATATGTACAGGGTCTTCCAATAAGAGGTTTCATTTTGATATCCAAAACAACTAGGAGTTTTAAGCAAAATCATCGGATGTTTAATTGTAAAGAGGATGCCATTAATAATGGAAAACAATATCAGCCAAATTTTTCATTACCAATTCGCACAATTGCGGCTGTATGTCCTCGATAAAGTTACGAATTTGATCTGTGAGGTCTTGAATCGATTGTGAGTCATTGGCACAGACCTTATCTTTCACGTAGCCCCAAAAGAAAAAAGGTCCAAAGGTTTTACATCACAAGATCTCGGTGGCCAATTGTAATCGCCTCTTCGAAAAATCACACGGCTCATTTTACGCAAAAGAGCGATGGTATCGTTACTTGTGTGGCACGTAGTGCCGTCTTGTTGAAAATAAACGTCGTCTACATCATTATCTTCCAACTCCGGCCATACAAAATCATTAATCATTGTTCGATAGCGCAATCCATTCACCGTAACAGTTTCTCCACCCTCATTTTCGAAAAAGTAAGGTCCAATGACTTCGCCAGATCCAAAATCGCACCAAACAGTCACACATTGAGGATGAAGAGACTTTTCAACAATCCTTCTTGGGTTTTCGGAGCCCCAAATGCGACAATTCTGCTTGTTTACGTAGCCTCCGAGGTGAAAATGGGCCACATCACTCAAAATGATTTTTCGATGAGATTCCGGATCAGTTTGATACATTTCAATGACCCAATCAGCAGAGACACGACGTTGTTAATGGTCGGTAGGCGTGAGTTTTTGTGTTAACTGAACTTTAAAAGCCTTAAGACCTAAGTCTTTATGCAAAATACAGTGAAATGTTGTTCGTGGAATTCCCAATTCCAAAGTTCGACGAGAAAAGGACAAACCTGAGTTCTCCTCAACACCATATGGACTACAACAGCAATATTCTCATTTGTTCTTGAGCGACGTGGACGAGTTCGATTCTTCACATCAGTAGGTAACTTGTTTCACTTATTTCAACGGTTCAAATTTCTCCACCGGTTTCAAAATTGCTGGCCAAGAAGGTGTTTTACGACGACCAAAAAATGCTTTAGTTTTGCGAACCGTGGCCTCGAATTTTCACCATTTTTGTAGTGAATTTCAACAATTTCAATGCGTTGTTGAAGCGTAGATTGTTCCATTTCTATAAATGGCGTAATTTTTACTTGTGATCTGTCAAGTAGTTACTGATTAAGTTATGACAATTGTTAAAATGGCGGCTTATTGAAAATGAAACGTCTTATTGGAAGACCCTATATATTAAGAAATTTGATATTAAAACATTCGTAAATATCTGGTACACTGGAACCTCGCTTATCTTCGCGCTCACTTATATTCATCCTCATTCATATCTGCACTATAGCATTCATTTATATCCGCTCGGCATCCACCACCCGATAGTGCACGTATTCACATGAGTCAATCAGCGCGTAGCACGGCCTTTCCTCTCCGCTAACAGGATAAGAGTGGGGACCCCTCTTGAGCGGATGTAAGTGAATGTTTACGTTTCCCGACCGCGGATATAGACGAGGTTCCAGTGTAATTTGTAATTGACAACGCGGTTTTGCAACTCGACACTTTTATAAGTTTTCATACCGCAAGTCGTAAGATATAGGGTGCCCGAATTTCATAGGGCAACATGGGTAACTTTTTTATTTGCAGACATAGAGAAGCGGTTAAATTAGCAAAAAGGTGTAGATTCAAAAGCTCACTAAGAATCCATTTTCCAATTTTACTTGTCTTTTTTCATTTGTTTAATATTGAAGAAAAACTGAAATCTCATAATTATTAAAAGATTAGGTTACTAATAATATGCACGCATGAAATTTGTGTCATTAAACGTTAGTTTTACGCTTTTCAAACTTTTGATATACGTAGGTACAAAATACATCGTATTTTTCAAAATTATCCGTTACAAATTGAAGTAATAACATTGACACTTCTGACAGGTTAGTATCATGACAACCGTGTTGTTTTCATAGATAACGCGATAAACAAAAAGTTGTGATGTCTGCCCGTAATCAGAATAAGCTTAATTTTCCAAATTTTGACAAAATTTCCATATCATGCGATACATGATTATAGTCAGAAAAAATCTTTTAAAAGAGCCACAAAAATTGCACGGTTCCAATTTAAAATTTTGCGGTTAGATGAGATTACTAAAAATTTGTGCAAAAGAAATTTGTTTTATTAAGCATCGATAAAAGTATTTAGATTACAATTTGAATTGCTTCAAACCGCATCTTAATATCTCAAGTAACAAAAAAGTTACGGCAAATAAAAGAAATGAGGAGATTTCAGTTTCTTTTCAATATTAAACAAATGAAGCATGACAAGTAAAATTTTAAAATGGATTCTTAGTGAGCTTTCGAATCTACAGCTTTTTGCTAATTTAACCGTCTCTCTATGTCTTCAAATAAAAAAATTACCCATGTTGTCTCTACGAAATCCGGGCAGCCTGTATATTATATGTATATGTATTTAAGTGAAAAGCATGCAAGGATCTTCAAACAACTTACGAGATACGCAGCCCAAGTAAATGCGGAAAATTTGTATGTTTAATTATAAGTGAGGTATATAATAACTAACTAAAGAATTGTAAAATGTCAGGTCCCTCATTCTAACTTTTTGTTATTGTCTCAGTTTGAATATGTGGATGTCCCTATTTGCGCATCCGCATGAGAGAAGGAACTAGAGATTCAAGTTTAAACATGAAGACAAAAATATTATCATATTTTAGACATTATGGGGATTTCCTTAAAACATATGTTTCACATGCGCCTATCATTTTACTTGCAGAGATTTCTAAATCCTACGTCTTTAGACATGTAACGTCCTCTAAAAATACAGTGCGCTAATAATCTTTTTGAACTGGTAAATGTTCTTATTGCAGTAAAAATTATCACTTACTAGGTAGAAGAAACACAATATCTCCAACATATTTTATGTACTCTAGTGCTTTAGAAACAGTCACAATTTATATTTTTTTAAAAATCAAATTATAATACCAATCTTATAATTTATTACAAATATCTCATTAATAAAATGTAATGTGTGGTTGTATTCTGTCTTGAAGTCCCGCTGATCCGTCGTGCTTTTTATTGCCGCTCTATTTTATTTATTCACTATTCTTCCTTTTGTTATTTATTATTCACTAATTTTCTATAACTTTTACGTCTTCAAAATAGACTTTTAAAGACGTTTATTTTGTTGTTTTACGGAGACAGCTTTCTGTTGACTGTTGTGACTTACTTTCCAGTATATGTATAAAATCATTTGTTGATTTTTCATCTACCAGGGCTAGATTCTTACTTGACATTAAAATAATATTGTTTTGTAACGTAAGCGTGGAATTTTATAGTTCCTCTTCAATTTTGAGTGGTATGTTTTGTGAATGTTTGTTACAATAATGTTTCTGAATATAAGTATTTTATACTATAATTTTTTGTTTCAGCTTTTAACCACAAACTTTTTTTTAATTTTTATTTAATAATTATTAAATTAAATATATTTAATTTTTATTGTTTACCAAATTAATAATTATTAGTAATAGGTAACTTTATTTTCTTATAAAATGAAAAGGAATGCAATAGAAAGTTACATAACAATAACTTGATCAAATTTGGAAAATGTTGCTTACTGTCAAGGCAGGTCAAAATCCTGCAGCTTTTTTAATAGAGATTTGAGTATTGGAAGTTTTCTATATTACATTGTATAGAATATTACAAAATTTGTATAATTTGTAGACAAGAATCTAATTGTTGAATATTAAAATATTTTGAGTGATTGCAGAAATATTCCAAGTTTGGTATTCTTTTTTGCTTGCGTCCTAAAAATTATATGTAACTACAACTAACGATGATTGGTATCATTTTTTATTGGAGTAATGCATTCCAATAAAAATTGATATGATGAATATATTTTAAATAAATTTTGCGAGGTCTTCAATCATGCTACAACCTAAATACTAAAAAAGGAAATCATAAAGAAAGGACCTACAATTGTTTACTAACCTCCTCCAGTGTTGATTAGTTTATTTATGCAGGGTGAGTCATAACTGGCAACCCAAAATGTGCCACCCTATATGGCTCACCCTTCTGAATAAATAACTTCCTATGAACCTATGTCATGTATACTTACTTCTTGTAGTTCACATAAATAATGTCTGCATATTCAGCCGAAGGAAAATCTCTTATTTTAGAAATAGTAGTAACAACTTTATTCGCTTAAACGGTAATATGAACTATCAAAGTGACATGACATTATGAACAATTGTCTTGAAAGCATTCTGATTAAAACCTTCTTGATGTTTAACTCAGGTGTAATATGATTTATATACATATTGATAGAGCTCATGCTTGCATTAGAGAGAGAAGGAGCACAATTTGAACAATTTTTGTAATAATGCATTTAAGTAAAATGTCATTTATTAGTACTTTATTAGCTTTTTATATCAGAAGGGTGATCCATATATGCTGGTATATTTTTGGTCGCCAGTTATGAGTTACCCTGTATTGTAACGAGTGCACCGACGGAATAAGTCAACGCCAGCAAATTTTAATAGGAGGCCCTTATTTCGATTTAGAATATAAAACAAAAGAGAACTTTTATAAATATAAACAAACTTTTCCGATTTAATACGGAAAAAATCTAGAGGTAATGCTATTCAAATCAATGTCTGGAAGTAAATCATGTTCAATGTTCATTAAGGTGAGGTCCTGTGGGTGATCTTCTCTCGTCGCGTAGTAGCGTTAAGTAATAATATCCAACAGCTTTACAAATCTTTCCGTTCTAAATGGAATATGTCTAGAATAGAATCCAATCATACTGACTAGTATTTGCATTTATTAATTTCAAAAAAACTGAAATAAAGTAAATTTCTGGCATGTGGTTTTTGTCCCCAGTATGCTTTTTTATCCCCTTCCTTTATTAACATGTCGGTATATTTATATGTTGAGTGAGAAATATGTCAAATTTAGGTATTAATTCCAACAACTCATTACTACTACGAAATGCAAAAGATCGTTCTGTTAAAAAGTTTATAAATGCAATAATTCGCGCCAAATGTACCGGCCACGACTTTTTGCGGCCTTAAGTTCAATTCAAGTTTAGAAGTAAAATTAAAAGTTAATCAGATAGCAAATTTTACCTGATGATCTTTCGAAGTTCTGCAACGATATAAATTAAATTAGTTCATTAATAATTCAGACAGCACAATTAACATGTTTTGGTTCTGATTTCAATACATACTCTTCAGTGAGATTCATTAAAATTAAGCCTTTTTGTTCAGTTAAATCTTCAAATGTCCAACTTGAGGCAGCTCATTACAATAGTTTGATTTATCAGCTTCACTTAATTGTGATACATATACTCGTACATACAGACATGTATCCACGTACACGGGCACGTATGAAAATCTACACGCATATCATTAACCAGCGAATGTTCGGTATACATTCAGCAACTCTTTGAACAACTCAGCTAAATTATCCTGCTACACGGCGTTCGCCTTCTGCCATATAAGAGACGTGTCGTGTCGACAGCACGCGCAGAAATAAGGCTTGAATAAATTATGGAAAAAGCTTTGAATATATCATCGTTTACCGTGTTGTTGAACACGATCGTGTGAATTCCGTAAGATGTATGTTATTTACATTCAAACTACAGCAGATTTCAAAATGCATGTTATATTCACGCCACCTGTGTATGATATACGTCTTTGCATCCAATCCTGTGAATTTATTAAGATGTCTTTTATTAACAGTATTATAGCTGCTTCGTCGTGGTTATTACTTCTAATGCTTACTTCAGTGTTTATTTATCTGAAGTTAATTGACAGACTAATCGCACAACCGCTGTTCAATTTAAAATGGTTTAATAATTATCAGTAGAATGATTAGAATGATTAATCGTCTAGTGTAGATGTTAGAGATACCAACTCCGTCAGAGAATCTTCGAGATGAAATTGAGATTTTCCTGAAAATATGCTATACATCCGACTCACGTTCTTTCTTTTTTTAACGTCAGTTACTATAAGCCGCACCAACACCGTCAAATTATGAGAAACTATTACCTTTCAGCAAATAATAAGAAATTATGTGACCAAGGACAAAGAAGGATGTCTTTAGATAGGAACAAAACATTTTCAAGCTTTGAGTTTTTTTACATTAATTGAAAATGTGCTTCTTGTTTTGTTAGTTCCATTTTGAATAAAAAGTCAATTTTATTTAAGATTAAATATGCAACAGTTTGTGCTGTTGTTACTCCGTTGTTATTTTTATTATTAATCATCCAAATTTATTATGCATTACCGTTTTCTATGTAAAAGACACCTTCTTTCGATGATTAAGAAAATAAGGAATTAAAAAAAATGGAGGGTGTGGAGTACTCCGTCCGCCGTTATGAACTTTTTGCGAAAATGGACGACATCATCCTTGGGGCCGTGTAATATGCTGCAAATTATATTAAGAAGAAAATTTAATATCTCTCATAGTTTAGGAAATATTTGCAAAAATAGAAAAATCGCCCAAACTTTGGAGGGGGCTGTACCCCAAAATCGGGCGTTTCCGCCGAAACACAAAAATACGTGTTTCTTATATTAAGGCACTCTTTCGATCTGTAAAGTTTTATAGAAATCGGGATGTAACAGTTGCCGATGTTCCCTAGTAAGTTGTATAATATTTTAAATGATTACTTTGGCTGAGCTGGTACTCTGCTAAACAGAGGAAGCCGCTACAACCGCATACACCATAGATAAAAAAAACCATAATTGTAAAGACGGTTTCCGTTTTTGCGGTTATGGAGTTGCAAATGTATCACATGTTCTTGAAATAACTTTATTACATCCCCCATAAATAATAAACAAATTTCAATAATCTTTCTTTGTATAATTTAAGCGCCCCGGCATGACTTATTGTAATTATTATAACAAATGATTTTTATTTGACAACTGACAATTTATAATTTTGTAAATGCTGTCATGGCTAACTAATAAAAAAAGAACTAATGCAAAAATAGTTAGTATTATAGAAGATAAAAATACTAACTTGCCAATACTTAGAAAACTATCCATTTTTATAATAGACATGCTTATACAAAGTTGCCCTTATTTTTAATGCTGAATAAGATAAAATTACAAAAATTGCCACTTTCCTTTTAAAAAAATTGACTTTCGGTAATTTTTCCGATTTCATTTTCAGACGTATATGTCGAACACTCTGTATGAATAATTGTAACAATTTTATACAAATAGTACTTAATTAGGCATCTACTTGAGAAACCTTACTTCAAAATAAATAATAAACTAATCTTTATATGGAAAAAGTGCAATTGATTATCTGCCTGGAAACGTCAAATTTAGCATAAGAATGTAAATAAGTCAAAAAGGGTTAAACTTAGGTATATGATATTATACATGAAATATATTTAGAATTCCACATAGAATCTAAAAACGTGTCAATATATAGAGTATTCTATTTAAAATAACGAAGTTGGTGCCTACTTCCGATATATCTCGAAGCGCCGCCATCTTGAAAATATTTTAGGCGAGTGGTCCCATCGGCTTTAGTATAGTGCCAAAATTTCAGATCATTCCTAGCTATAGTTTTCCCGCAATCGATCGTGACAGTTCCCGGTGAACCATCCTGTATATATTAGTTCCGATTCATTTCAGACTATCAGAAGCTGCGTTGTTGACTATATGGACGTTATGAAAATAGTAAACTAGGTATATTATTCGTGTGACAATATTTTTTTTAATTAGAACTAAAAAGGTTTAGTATGGAATATGATGTATTATGTGCGTCGTACAGCATTAGTCTAACTGCAGAATGTTAAGAACCGAATATGAATTGCTAAAAAGTTTATAGATAACCGACACGAGTAAAATTACTTCTATAATTTCCAACTATGTCTTGTTTAATTTGAATTGTTTACCTCGTCTAATGATATTAAATTTTTTTCCGGTCAGAGCTCTATCAAAAATTCTAGACATCTTCATTACATAATTATATTTGATGTGCAGCAGAGCGTTTGTTCAGTTTTAATTTAGCTGATTGACGTCTGCATACATGATTAACGCAACTTTCTTTCGGGATCTATTGCTTTTTACAACGATCTACTAAATAAGTTAAAAATATGTAGTTCTGGAGGAAGTCCATGCTTATATGTGGTGGTCTAAAATCTCTTAATTGACGACGGAGTAGAGATTGACTAAAGTTTTGAAAAGAATGAAGAAATGGAAGGTAGTCAGTATATAGTAAAAAATATTTAACATTATTCAATACTAAAATTATATTAGGATTTGTTCAGAGGCATCCAAGCTATTAGTAGTGTTGACAGTTGAATAGTGTAATACCTAGTCTCATATTAACATTAGAATTGATAAAAATTGTTACTATCTAGTGCCAGATTCCGGTGTAATTTATTACACTGTCAGGTGCTGAATGTGTTTTACAAGATTATAATTATTAGTGTATGGTATAAGTGACACTTCTTTGCAAGCATGACCGAAGTTTAGAAATGTGTACTTTAAGCCTTGTTTGTTAATTTAAAATGTGTGTGTAATATTAAATAGTGTGACAACAATTTTAATAAAACAAATACACACTTATGTCTAAAAAGGATAAAATTAAGCATTCCGGGACATTACCTAGTCTTTTTCACGAAATGTCATTTATACATTTTTCCATCGATCCAATTGTGTACAATATATTTAAAATAAAAGTACATAATTGGAAGAGAAACTAAAATAGAGCAGACTACTTCATTATATTATTCCATTAAGTTAAACAGTTTCCGTTTGCGCAAAACATTTGTGCTTTGCTTCTTATTCACTATTTCAAGCTTGTGAATATCGTGGGCAGACGCCCTAATAAACAGTAATGCTTAAGCTAGATTGTCAGGCGGCACCGTTATTTAGTGTTTGAGATGATAAGCCCTGGAATGAACCTCGATAATATCAACATCATTTACTGAACTGCAATTATCTGGCTCTCTCAATTTAACGAACTTGTTTCCACTAAATTATTTTCGACTCATTTTCTAACACAATTACAAATCTCATACAAAACTAAACAACTGTTTGTTTGAATTCAATTAGTATTTAGGATATTTCCTTCGACGGTATGATAGTTCTTTATAATAGTACTACTTAGTTTCAATTCGATGTTATCCCTACAATATCATTATTAATTTTGTCATTTCAATTTACGAGACATTTACTGCATAATTATAGGATAGAATAATTAATATTAAATGCCGTATATAGTTCGTGAAATGCACGTTCGATATATAACTGCAGATACTTCCAGATTTTATGTGCCTGTGTTACGTATTAAGAATCGATCAACTGCACTTCGCACTTGCTACAATTGTCTACTAACGCGAAATTAGCTTCAACCAGTTTAATATAACTGCTTCTAGAAATATTAAACAATATTTTTTAAATCAATTAGAAAGGGAAGTCTTAAATCATTCGAAGCATCATTATTAACGCAAGATTTACGCTTATTGGAGTGAAAATATCAAAAAGTTAACATCCTCCAATTTGCCATAAATCATGGCGGGGTGGCTAGACACCCTGTTGTGATAAAATAAGCACAAATATGGCGAGAAATCGCGATAAATCACGAACGAGTTAGGATAAATACTAAAATACCCAAAGCTAGTACCTACCGTGCGTATTTATTGTGAATAATTCGATATAATATATGCGTAAGCTTAAATGTGTACTTTTTATAATATGCAAATTTTATGGCGCTTTTTCTTACTAATTCGGTTATTAAATGTTGTCTTCATTTGCATACCGTTGTAGATAAGTTTAAATACAGTTAGGTATGTAAGAAAAACCGATTATATACCGTATTGGCAATATTATAAATCCTTAACTCGCCATATTAAAATTCACTATAGTCATTCAACGATAGTTCATTTCAAGTATTAGAAGAGATTAGTAAATTTTAATCTCCTTCTATATAATGCTGTACTTAATTCTTAGTACACTATTTATATAAAACTTAGAATACGATAACATGAATTTTTTACTTAGTTAGTTGTCCTTTATCAGAATTACATTCGCTCTAGTTTATTAATTGCACAATTAGGCAGCAACTAAAATTACAATCAACCTCAAATATTTTTTAATCCATGAATATTTGTAGTATATTAGTTACGGAACACTCTTTTGCTTTGCAGAATAAAATTCGGACCTCAAAGTATACAAACTACCTCCATTTAACCGACTCTGTACCTTTTAAAACAAACAAATTGGCCACTACAAAATGTATTGTGGACACCTCAAATGAATTGTAAACAACTTTTGGAACAACTATGTGAAGGAAATGGAATCTTAAAATTCAAATTCGCTGAAAGAAGAAACGAACTGTCAAAAATAAGCATACAGTTATTGCGGTTCTGATATTTCTTTCTCCTAGATAGAAACAGACAGCATTTCAGGCACAAAACGCTGCCTAAATAAACTAATTCAGATAAGAATACACGGTATATGTAAACTAGCTATGCTATTTCACATATACCTGAAAATAATGAAGAAATAAATATATTCAATGAACTACGAAATAAATTTACTGGAAGTGATTTTAAAATGTTGGAGTTAACAGAAATAAATAAAATAGAATATACAACAGCAAAGAAAAACCAAGAGAGAAATTAGTAAATAGTATAAAGCCAAACAGAGTTAGGTATGGCAGGTTTTTATTTATACAAAAAAATTCAAATGCTAAACTATGTACATGGACGAAATGTTTACTCTCTTTTACAACAAAATATTAGAAATTGTGTGTACGTTGTGGCTCTAGCAAAACTCGTTTCTAAACTAGAACAGGATATTGAAACTTCTGATGAGCTGACAAAAACCAAGGCAAACGTTGTTTTTATTATAGGAGATTCAAACAATAATCTACAACTATACATATTATCATAAAAAGCTTAGTAAAGCAACATTTTAATGAAAAAATTATAAAGAAAAAGGGTGGTGAAGTGATTAAAACCATTTTAAATTCACTGCGATTACCTACCTAACAACAAGAAATGATCTCCACTAATATTTTGCGACTTCTAACTCCAAAGCCTACAGATAGTATATAATATTTGATCCAATAAATGCCCGTAACAGCCTTTTCGGAATGATCGACAAAAAATTCATCGATTTATTTCACTAAAATGTCCAGTGAGTCATCAACAAGCTCCGACGATTACAACTTATAATCGCCAATTTTTATCGATTTTCTCCCATAAGAAGAAATCTAATGGTATTAAATCACACGATCTAGGGCCCTAATTCTGATCACCGAAACAAAAGAGTACACGACCAGAAAATGTCTCATGCAGTAATTGAATTGTTTCTCCGGCTGTATGACATGTGGCACCGTCTTGTTGAAACCACATATTGACCACATCAATAGCATCCAATTTCAGCAGAAAGAACTGTGTTATTATGTCGCGATATCAAGCACCACTAACAGTTACTGCTTGGCCAGCCTTCTTTTCAAAAAGTATGGTCCAATGATGCCTCCGGCCCAAAATCCGCACCAAAAAGTGACACGTTGTAGGTGCATTTGACAATGCACTGCATGCAATGTAACAATCACATATGGATTGTACAAACCCCAAACACGGCAATTTTGGCGATTAACAAAGCCATCAAGGTGAAAATGTGCTTCATTGCTTAGGATGATTTTGATCGAAAAATCAGGATCCACTTGTTGATGTTCAATAATCCATTCCACGAACTCTCTTCGCTGTTTATGATCATTAAGATTCAGTTGTTGTGTTAATTGAATTTTGTAAGCATGGAGACACAGACCTTTTGCGAGTATACGCTGTAGAGAGCTTCTTGAAATTTGTAATTCTTGTCCACGACGCCGAATTGATGTTCCTGGGTTTTCACCAACACTCTCATGCACTGCTTTGATATTAACATTTGAACGGCTTGTTTTTGGACAACCGGTGTGTTTAGCGTCTCCAACTGATCCAGAGTCCCTGAAATTTTCAATTAATCTTTTCACAGTTGGTGAGGTAAAAACACTATTTTGACCATATTTTGTATAAAATCTTCGAACTGCGGCTGCCAAATTTTCATTATTTTTTAAATATTGTTCAATAATAAAAACACGTTGTTGTATCGTATAACGCTCCATTTTTACTAACCCTAAACTCTCAGCTGTAAAATTTTTTTTTCAGGGTTGCCAACAATTTACTGCAAAAATAACAGCAAATTGAAATCTTGCGTTAATTTTGGGACAGCCTTTATAAAAATGTGAGCATAAGATGATACTCATATTTATTATGTTTCCGAACGCCTACTGTATAAAGCTCGTAGAGGTAAGTGGATATCTAATCATTGTCTTGGAGAGACCGAAGAAAAAGGGGCGGAGCTTCGAGTAATGAAGAAAGAATGAGATTTTTTTTAAGTTATATTGATGATCTAGAATTTCAAATTGGCGTGGCAGAACATATTGTTACTCATCAATCGATCGTATTTTGAGCAGTTGCTAACGTCATAATGCGTATTGTGCAGAAATCAAATGTTTGAATTAACGGACCCCGCAGTTATTAGGTGTAAATTAGGTTTCCGTCAAATTGTCTAATTTTTTGATATATTACTCTATACATCCTCCCGATCAAAAGCCCCAATGGGCATAAAGTCCCAAGTACTCGAAATTTTGAGCTACTGACCTTCAAAGTCGAACGTCTTGCTTATGTACTAATTCACAGGTGCTATCATTCGAGTAGTGGGATCTGTGGATTAATAGGTAGGTATACTAGGTTAACATGTTGAATATTTCTCACCCTGTCAAGGATGGTAGTAGGAAGAATGACTATGAGACATATTCATCCTCCTTTACGCTAGGGGTTGAGTTGGGGGCAGAAAGGGGGTGGCATCCGCGTAAGCTCAAAAACAACTATTTGAAATTATTTTTATAGGTATGCAAAATGCCACCAAAATGTCATCCCCTTTCTACCCCTAAATCAACCCCTAGCGGAAGGAAGGATGAATATGTCTCATAGTCATTCTTCCTACTACCATCCTTGACAGGGTGACAAATATTCAACATGTTAACCTAGTATTAATCCACAGATCCCACTACTCAAATGATAGCACCTGTGAATTAGTACATTTAGATTTAGATTTAGATTTAAAAAGAGGGTGATATTGCACTGCGACCTGTTGATCTATTGTGCCCCCTTGCGTGAGCTGTAGGCTACTGGGGGTATACCCGCTCCTAAAGCTCCCCATCCAGTCCAAGAGCTTTGATAAACTGCATTAGCTGTGATGGTTTCAGAGAAGGTATATCTTCTTCGTCTATAACGTCTTTACCGAGATGACTGGCTCGGGTTTCTGTGATGGCGGTGCAGTAAGATGTCAGGTGTTCCGGATTTTCATCCTCAGCCCCGCAGAACCTGCAGTCGCTATTCTGTTTTAGACATATCCTTGCCATGTGTTCACCAAGGTGACAGTGCCCTGTAAGGAACCCTGTGAGGATGCGCAATCTATTCCTGCTAAGTTCCAGCAAAGTTTTTGCTCTATGCTTATTGTACCTTCCAAGGAAGATCTTGGAGTGTCTCAGACCAGGAAGATTCTCCCAGAGGGATGCTCTGAGCCTCTCTTCCCGATCTTTAAGTTCTTTTTGTAGGTGCTCGTCCCTATACCACAGAACGGTTCAGGTCCCACAAACGGAGTTGTAGCGGCCTTCCTTGCTAGTGAATTAGCTTCTTCGTTGCCTCTGATTCCAGTGTGTCCTGGTACCCAGTATAGTGCAACCCTATTATTCTTGCCCAGGTTGTTTAATCTATCAAGACATTCCCAGACTAATTTCGAGCTGATCGTGTTAGAGCTCAGCGCCATTATGGCTGCTTGACTGTCGGAGAAAATTGCAATGCTCTGCTTCCGATAGTTCCTGTCAAGGTTCAGTTGAGCACATCTTCCAATGGCATTGATCTCCGCTTGGAAGACGCTGGGGTATGTCCCCATTGGCTCGGAATATTTGGTTCCTGGCCCAAATATGCCTGCACCTGTTCCTTTATCGGTTTTAGAACCGTCCACATACCACTTGATAGTGTTTTCTTTTAGGGAGTACGTGGAGTGTTCTCCTACCCACTCTCTCTTATTGCTTAGCTTGGTGTGAAAATTCCTTTCAAAGCTATATTCCTTGACCATTTCATCATTCGGTAGGCTTAGAAGTGGGGAGAGCCCGGCTTGAGATGTCCATGCTCTCTGGTGCGGAGTCTCGCCCCTTCCAGTCCCCGCCCTGGTCAGTCTGTGCATAGCCGCAAGGGCCGCTCCCTCCACCACTATGTGTAAGGGGGAGAGGTCTAAAATTACCTCTAGGGCCGCAGTTGGGCATGTTCTCATAGCTCCGGTGATGCATACACATGCCAGCCGTTGCAACTTGTCAAGGGTCAAATTATGCAATTTGACGTTAATTTACACCTAACAATTGCGGGGTCCTTTCCATCCTTATTTGAAAATCTACATAATGCTAAGGAGAATTGGCAAGAAAAATTCAATTCTCCTTCAGCTATTGGTGATGCAGACTATACTTATGCATCTATATTGAACTGGCTAATCATGGAGACGAATATATTAATAGAAAAAATTATGACAGTGTAAATGTGCAGGCAACGTGCAAATCAAACCGAGAGTTCACAAATGTGGGTGCTTTTTGGTCAGAATCTGTACAAGATTGTAAGATAGGGAAACATTTGGATGTACGCAACGTCATACAATGGAACAAAGCTAGTCCTATTCTGTTAGCGGACTCTGGGTATGGTTCATGACTCCTTTAAAGTTGCAGAAACTCCAGAATAAAATCTATTATTTTCAAGAGAACGGGTTATAACAGAGGCATGCTTCGAACAAGTAAACCAGCATTGCCTTCTTTTATTATGAGTTGCCTTATTTTACATAACGTGACTAAACGCCTCAATGATCAAGACTTTCATCTAGATATAAAAGAAGATGGCCAACAAGAAGAGTGTAAACTGCAATGTAACCAATCATAAAGTCACTGTGATACATCAAAGGTGTATGATGTTCCTTCCAAGATTCTAAAACAATTCTTCTTTTAGTTTTATCGGTTTCTTCACGGTTTGATTCTGGCCTATTTTCGCTTTTAGTCTAGCTGTTATGTTCCGATTTTTTCCAAATTTGACCTTTATTATATTTTCCCCATAATTCAGCCTTTAATTTTTATTTTATTTCTTCAACCACCTTAAGTCGTTTATTTTTTATTTACGGAATGTTCGGTTTCTCTAAAAAAAAAGAATATTGTTTAATTATATTTATAAATACCGTTTGATTTTCAGAATTTTCTCCACAACAGCCGGACATCATTTAATCCTTAACTATTAACAATATGATACACAAACTACACATAAGCAAACTTGGCAAATTCGCTACACATGCCAGCCGCTTACGCATGTAATTTTGTAATTAATTTAAATTATAAGAAAAAATTTACGCACTGCATTCATCATTGGACGGTTAAGTGAGCTCACCAATCGCGGCATACGACAAGCCTGCATACGAATTTGCAATTCAAGGTTGGTATTCTTCGGTCGTACGCAAACCCGATAACGCTCGAAACATCTCCTCCATTGCATGTGGTAAGCGTATGCCATGTTTACATATGAGGATTGAGAGCCGACAATAGACAAACCGATACCTGTAAAAGCGAGTTCATACTATAGTATTTTGGTAGATCCCAAGTTGCATCTCTATTTTGCGTCACATATTTTATGCATAGTAAAACAACCTTAGTAACAGGAGTGGCTACTATCTATAATATATAGCCGCTAGTATGCAAAGCTTACTCAAATTTATGCTTATCACTCTATATTTTTACCGAAAAACTGTCTCCAAATTCTTGGAGTTGGCAAATGCCAATGTAACTCATAAAACTGTTGTTGTCGGAGCAGATTTTAATATAATTTTTTCAATAAATAACAATTGTATGAGATAATTTATTCTTTTAATTTTTATTTTGATAATTTTCTAGTAAATTATGGTAGTATTTACTGAGGCTGTAGTGATAAACAGTTGCATTAGTGATCATCACGGGCAACTTTTAAAAATAAAAACAGAAAGTGATGATAAAATATTTTCAATCAAATCTAACATCCGGTTATACCGGAGGATGCATTATTTGCGGATATTTTATATCCCTAAATTCAATTGTTTCTACGACTATTTTCTTTAATATTTTGCTATTATATCATCTTAAAGAAAAATTAATATTGTCCTTTGAACAGAAGATGCTAAACTTCTGTAAAAATAGTAAAGGGGATACTAAAAACTATTATGAGCTTCAACAAAATTTATACAGGATGTGTAAAAATTAGCTGCCACATCAAATATTTTCTAATGTTATTTATACAATTATGCAAAAATTTGCACAGAGATCTGGTTATAGTGTAGACCCATAATCTCCAAACTGGCAGACGCACCTCTGTCTTGGTGACGTGCGAATTAGTACAAAGAGAGGGCGAAAAAAGTTTGAGAAAGGTAATTTTCATAACACATGAAAAATGTATACATATAAATAAATTTTCGTAACATAACATTAAATTAGCCTATTGTGACTATTTACTGGTAAAAATCGGTAGTAACTTAGAAGTCATATTGTTTCGAAAATACAAAATTAATGGTATTTTTAGACAAGTATATAAATTTATAATTAGTTACAAGAGAAAAATCACTAATAATGAGGATACTGTTGCTGGTACAAGTACAAGTAGTACGAACGCAAGCAACAAGGAAGAAGGAAGTAGAACTCCCAACACAACAAAATACCATTTATCTTATTAGAATTCACGTGTACTATTATAGACGGCTGGTAGAAACCACTTTGTACGAAAAAAAACTATGCATTCTGCATACGTTGGTTCAGAGAATTGGATGAATCGAATAAACGAAAGCAAACATTGTAGCAAGCTTCTTACAAAATCGCGAAATGTAAAATACCACACACATAATAGGTCTTTATGAAGCTAGTTAAGAAAGTTATAAATTATAAAAAAATAGTCTCTTAAAAGTTATTTGCAATTCTGCGTGAGTATGGAAGCTACGTGTCTTTTATACTATTGTGAAGTACGCTGGTTATCTCATGCAAAAATAATTCAGACGGTATTTTTACTCAGAAATTGCAATTTTTCGTAATGAAAATCATCATGAGTATGCAAATTTGATTACGAGTGACAACTTTATAATTAAACTCGCCTATTTGGTTGAAATTTTTAGAAAATTGAGTGATTTGAACAAATCAATGTAAGAATCAGAAATGCATTCACTGATTCAAAAAGATAAAGTGAAAGCATTACAAAAAAAATAATGTTTCCTTTTTTAAATGATTTTTGCATCAGAGTTAATATTGAAACAAACAAAGATATATTTTCCGAATGCCTGTATGGTTCGCAAAGATTTTGAGTTTACAAAGTTTGCGTGGAATCCAGTTGTCTACGAACAAAAACATGAAATCGAATTGACAACCATTGAAAAATAAGAATTTATAGAATTATTATGCAATACTTCATTAAAACAAATGTGGCATTAGTGAAGCCTACGTTCAATTTTGGTTGAATCGATGTGAATGAATAATACTTTGTCAAGCAAAGCAATACAAAAACATTAAGAATAACCCGTAATCACATTTAGTTTATAGTAATATGTATTGTTATTATGTGTACATACATATATTTGGTTAATAATAATCAAAATCGTTGTCGTTGGGTTATAATGTAAATAAGTTTTGTCAAAGTGCTACACTTTCTTAATATTTTAATTGATGGATATAAAGTTGATATTGCATTCTTTAAAAATACCTTATAGCTTGGACTTGGACTTTAAAACTTGCCTTATTTTTTCAACAAATTGTAAAAATGCTAATTCTATCAAACAAAAACAAAATGAACAATACTTAGCGCTACTTGAAAATATATTTAAAGTGGTACTCTACTACTTAAACATATCAGACATCAGTAAAGGAGAACAAGCCAACTTCGATAGATAAAATCAACAATAACACATTCCAATACAAGACACACCTACTTACAGAAGATTTAATTAAATAGCACTTTTTGCTTGCTTTTATGAATTGCCTAATTCTGAGATACATCTTACGAGTCTGTAATGTGGGTGTCTAGTTTTTGTTAGTGTATTAACTCCTAGTAGTTGTATTATTAAGTGGAAGAGGTTATCCGCAAGATACTCGTAGATATAATACTTAGTGTAATTATGTCATAAATGTTTTATGTTTTGGTATGTAAAATTCCTTAAAATTAAAACAAAAACTATTATATAGAGTATAGAAGTCCTAAAGTATTACGGTCTGTGTTGCTTTATTGAAAAGGGTAAGCATCTGCAGCGCAAGGTATTCTATTGAAAATAAACACGTTGAGTTTCGGTACTCTGTAAACAAAAGAATTAGATTATTATTGCCACCAACTAGCTACTCGTTTAAAAATAGGACTTCAAATGTACAGGGTGCTCCAAGGATATGAATACAAATAGCATTTGTTATATCATTATATGCAAATGATTTGTTATAATGTTACAAACAACGTTATGTTCAAATTATATTGAAGAAGAGTATGAGTTCCCTATGTTTTCTTAATAAATCTTCCAGGGGCACAGTTAGTTGCGCTCCTATTCAGTGAACACCAACTTTGATTAGCAAATATGGGTTCTTGGATACAACTTTAGTATATACTCTTATAGTATAAATCTGGGTCATAAAAATGTCTAAAACAATGAAATCATTGATATATGGGGTTATGATCTCATAAAGAACATGAAAACATCCACTAATGTAAATTTAATATAATTTTGAATAAATTGTATTATCCCCATTTCAATATTTTGCAATACATTACTGAAGCGTTGGATGACAGAGAACAAGTTGATGTTATTTACATTGACCTGTCTAAGGCATTTAACGTAATTGATCATTCTCTTCTTATACAACAGTTGAACTCATTTGGATTCCCTCCTAATTTGGTAAAACTTTAGGCATCCTACCTTTCAGATAGATTTAACCAGGTTCACTATAATGGATTTACTTATAATACTTATCGCGTACGTTCCGGTATGGCCCAAGGTTCCAGCTTAAGTCTTTTGTTATCTAATATATTTATAAATCACCTATTGCTATCCTTGAAATGTTATACCTTGGCTTACGCTGATAATATGACAATTTACCAAAGGTCTCTAATGATGCTGATTGCCACAACTTACAAACAAAACCAAAAAATATGTGAGTGGTGCATGCAAAATGGTTTGAGACTGAATGTTGAAAATATGCAGTATTTTCATATGCAAAAGTTAATAATCCCATTTTATATCATTATGCTATTAATAGCTATGTCATTGCAAGGAAATCAATATTCCATGACGTAGGCGTCCTTTTTGACAGCCACTTATCCTTTGCCGAACATATTAACTTTATCTGTCGCTCAGCATCTTTGTCGTTGGGATTTGTGGTTAGATCGTGCCATGGCTTTCGGAACATAAAACCTCCATAAACATTATAGTCTGCCCTTGTCAGAAATAAGCTTCGGTATTGCTCTATTATATGATATCCATTACATACTTACCAATACTTACAACTTGAAAAGGTCCAAAAAAGTTCGTCGAATACTTGTCGTATAAATTAGATGGCACCTATTCTCAAAGAGGTTCTAATTAATTATTATAATCAGTTTCTTCTTGGACATTATATCATATCTTTGAAACAGCGTAGGGAGCGGTACAGTGCTCGTTTGTTATTTAATAGTATACAAAATACTACGGATTCACTACATGTGCTTTCTCAAATTTATTGTAGCTTGAATGGATCATACTTATTTCTCACTTTGTGTTATTGTTACAATAAAGAAGTGCTTTCTGAAATCATGCAACAGTAAATGAGTACATTTTGTAGCTCCTTTATAGGTGTTCTAAGATTTTTTTGTCTTGAATATTGTCTGTGTGTTGTCGAAGTTAGCTAAATTTAACGTACCATTATGTGATCACTTATCTTGAGTTTCAATTTAGGCTAACGGATATCAAAATTAATTGTTACACACCATGAAACATACACTACTGAGGTTTTGAAATGGAGTAAACGGAAGATCTAGTGTCAGACAGATAAGCAAAAAAAAGAAACATCAGAAAAGAAAGTAGAGAATAAACCAAAAGACATCTGAAAAAAGTGAAGGAGAGCAGATACTTTACTGAAAGAATAATATGTGAAATATATAGATAATATTGAAGAAAGTTAACAAAATTAATAAAATATAAATAGGTTTAAAGTATTGGTTATGAAAGCGAAAAAAAAGAAGCTTATTTGAACGGAAGAAGAAACGCTGGTGAAAAATTCTGCGAAAGGATGATTTCCTGCACACATACACAAATATTTTAGTATCGTATAAATCTTTTAGCATAAATCGAGGAAAATTAATTGTCTTTATTTATTTTAAACATTACAAACACTGCAATATGTACATATAATGAAAAATAATAATTGCTACTGCGATTACACACTATTTATTTACCGTTTATTATGACGCTGTGAACTTCTATTTCATTCAGTATTTTATTGTGTCAACTTACAAGGCCACTGATAGAAGTCCTTCGGCCAAAATATAATTTCATATTATTAGTATAACTGCTTTTTTTAATGTCTCTGAGTATGCTAATTTCGGGGGAGATGGTGACTAAAATTATAGATGGCTTCAAATACAGCAATTAAGCCAATTCACCGTCTCACCCAGCGCACTATCTCACCCGGAATTGCCGTAAATGAATTTTCAAAAGCCCGCCATAATCGCCACCGTAATGGCGACCTTTAAATGATCGCACTTTTTGTAACCTATTAGCGTTCTATACACCTTTATATCTATTGCTGCCACTATTGTCCAGAAGATTTATTTACAATTTGCCAAAAAATCCACCAAAAATAAAATTGCTATGATAATATTTTCACAGAGATTCATTTAAAATATACGAAAATTTTCATAAAAACGATTTAGTTGATTTTAGTTTGAATCGACTATTTGAACCCCTACACAATATTCGTATATTTTTTGTTGCTTAAGTTTAGCCCGCATTATTTATAACCTTACTAAAAATTAAGCATCTACTTCAAAATTAGTAAAAAAAAAGTATATAATAATAATAATAATAATTATTATTATTATTAATTATATTGGCAATCATAAACCATTTTGTGTGTGAATTGAATGAATTAGTTTGAAAACTATTTTTGTGTATTTCGTCAATTTACACCTATTATCAATGTAATTAATTATGTGTGGTCATGAGGTGGTTCTTTACGTGGTTTGTTGATTACTTGCAGTATAAGTAAGAATCCCGTAAAATATGTTATTGCTTTCTAAGAGAACCTCACTTTATTGCCTTTCAACAGGCCTCACTTTATTGCTATCTAACAGGCTTTTATACTGTACCTCTTTGTTGTTGCCTCTTAACAGGCCCCACTTTATTGTTTTTTTAAGAGATCCTTCCTACCGTTTTCTAACGGCCGTTCACTTTATTGCCTACTAACAGACATACACTTTATTGCGTTCTAAAAGTCTCTACCGTATTTGTTAATGCTTTTTAACAAGTCCTCATGAAGCAAACTTATATTCCTAATATTAGCTAGTTTTATTTCTTATTCATTTACGTTAGATTTTGTAAGTATACGAACTATTTTATGATTCTACTGAGTGTATTAGTACTTCTATCTGATTTGATTCTAATGTCTTATATTTTTCTTATTCTTTCCAGGATATAGTTTCTACCTTACGTATACTTACACACTTTTTAATATGTTTCTTTCCGTAGCAAACTTCTGCCCAAAGAACTTCCAACCGATTCTCATTTTCTCCAGTAGAAGCATTTTGTTTCATTATATTTTTCGTAAATTCCTTGTATATTGACATTTTTCAGATTTACTAGTCCCATTATAAAATCGAAACATTAAGTTGTGAAACCTAAGTCCTATTCTGTATTACTGTTTATCATACCGATTACAATTTATTGCCATATGAAAAAATGGCAGCAAATTTTTCGTTTTGTATGTTAGCCATATTTTTTTTTAAGTTGAGATATAGAACTTTCACTATTGCTTGTACAACTTCATTCTGAAAAGCGGTTTCTTTATCTGTCTAAATAGCGGTCCTAACGCAACCATTACATAGTTACAATAGTACCACAAGCGCTAACGATAATATAATAAAACATGTTTGATTACGTTCCTTAAGGTATTTTCTTTAGTAGTGGATATCAAGTGCAAATCGTTGAAAACAGTTTTGTTACCTTCCCGACTAAACCAATATGTGTTGTTGATGTCGTTTAGATGTGCCATTTGGCCACCATATCACGTACCTAAATTTTAATGGAGCTAGCGACATCTATAACTGTCTGAGGAATCCTCCAAACAGATCTTCTTATGTTTCGAAACTGCTGGTATACCAAACAGTATTGCTGTAGTGATCACTTTTGTGGAGAATGTATGAGGCGTTCTACTCGTACCTTGTATTATCTTTGTTTTTCTGACTTTTTCGCTTAATTATATTTTATTCACTTTGGTCTCTCATTAATAGTATTACAGTCGAGACTCTAACATATTGTTTCAGAATTCGGCCTATTATTATCCTTATTATGATCCCGTCAGGTATCACATATATTTCACAATAAACAATTGTGAAATATATGTGTAAGATATTTAAAGAAATTGGTAATTTATTTGAATGTTTATAACTTTCTTTTAAGTAAGCTATGTAACAGACTTGCACAAATTATAACTCTCGTGCTTTGGAGATTCTTTAAGAGTAGTGGTATCCTGAAAATCGAATATATGAGCAGTTTGAATAACATTGATCACTGGTGACCTAAGTCACCGCTCTAAAGCGAATGAATAAGGCTATTGGCGAGTATGTGCAAGTGAGATTGATATAAAACTTATAACATTACAGACTAAGATATTCTACATGTATACCAAATTATACCACAGAGGAACAAGTACGCAATTGCTCCTTTTTTAATATGTCAGGAAACATTTATTAACATCAAATGTAAAGAGCAATGTTGTAATGGTACTTTAACCTATTACGATTGTTTGTTGCTGATTTATATTGTTTGCTTTTTTATAAGTACATACTTGTACAAATTTGTTGCTATTAAAATGTGGTATTCGACCATGCGTTTTCTTATACGTACTTAAATCAGAATAAATAACAAACTGTTCAGTATAACAGGAAACTGAAATTTGCCTTACCAAGCATGATATTTTGTACAAAGATTTCACCATAGAGTGGGTCACTATAGCTCTGTCTCAGAGATAGAGAAACATGTTTGCAGAAAACAAAGCATTTAGACGGATCTTTCATTTTTGGTATGTACTTCAAAAAGTGAAATAATTATTTTGTACTCGCTTATCAAAACCTGTCATTTCACGATTCGATTTGCGTGCGTAAAAAGTCACTTTAAGCACGAGTGCGTAAAAGTAAAGTTGGTACTTCCTGGAACTTGATTAATTTAGTGACATTTTAAAATCATAAATCCCTAACCTTAATAATATGGTCATAAAGGATAACGTATTTAACAATATGTATTATTATTATAGTTCTCGTACAAAAAATATTGTACAAACTTCGTGCGTGAAACATTTCGCGAATTCGTGTCCATAAAGCGCTCGCCTCCGGCTCGCGCTTTAAACTGGTCACTCATTCGCGAAATATGATTTCACGCACTTGGTTCGTAAATAACTATTTTGTACTCGCTTATCAAAACCTGTCATTTCACGATTCGATTTGCGTGCGTAAAAAGTCACTTTAAACACGAGTGCGTAAAAGTAAAGTAGGTACTTCCTGTAACTTGATTAATTTAGTGACATTTTAAAATCATAAATTACTAACCTTAATAATATGGTCATAAACGATAACGTATTTAACAATATGTATTATTATTATAGTTCTCGTACAAAAAATATTATACAAACTTCGTGCGTGAAACATTTCGCGAATTCGTGTCCATAAAACTAAAACTTAAACTGGTCACTCATTCGCGAAATATGATTTCACGCACTTGGTTAGTAAATAACTATAATATACATATGTACATATTTATATATTTTTTACATTAATTGCTTAGAGGTTTGAAGAAATTTTTATAATTTCGGTTATGACAACAATACATATGTATATGTATATATGTTGCACATTAAGAATGAATACAGTGTCAAGTGCAAGAACTACAATAATACATTTACATTCTTCGTTTTTATATAAAAAACGATTGTATTTTTTATTTTAGTAATAATGCTATTAGTTTCAAACATATATAATTAAAACTTTAGTTGAAGTTCACTCTAGTAGGTAGACAAGCAATTCTCGTATTTAAAAACCGCACAAATATTTAGAGTTGTACAAAGATCTTGCATATCTTTGCATATATTTTAAGTAGGTAAAAAATCTTAAAGTATTCATATATATTTCCGTTTTTTACCAGGTTTGCTTTTACCAGGAAAATATTACATTCTTGATTCTTAGAATGTGGCATTGTACACGTTTGCTAATTGCGAACCCTTGTAGTTTTACACAAGACGACACATGACAGAATTCATTTCCCCACATATAAGGAAAAAAAGAATTCGGATGAAATGCTTGCGATATGGCAATATGAGTGTATGACTCAACCCATCCACCAACGTCTATAGCTGCAGGCAATACTAGAACACTAATAAAAGGAAAGACCTTTATCATATTCATGTAGTTCATCAGTCAAGCAAAATGACTTTGATATATTTTAGCATAAATTATAGGAGTATCTATAACTAGCATTGTTTGATAGTTTACGAAAAGAATTTTGTTAAACTTCAACATACTCGTCTTAAATAATCGCACTGATTATAGCACATTTTCAAATACAATTTTTTTACAATTTTCACATGCAATTTTTTCGTATGTTTGTGGATTTCTATTTTACTTATTTTAGTTGAATTTAAGTTCTAGCGTTAGCCTGCATTAATGTATACTAATATGATATTTTCTGTAATAATTGCTTTTATAACTGCATTATCTTTTAATAGAGGCAACTATACATATTTGTTTAAGAAATTAGGGTTTGAATAATGATCCGATAACAAATTGACACTTAATTGGTAATGGAAGTGCCAGACGTTGCTGTTTGGTTCTATAATTATTAGAAACGATAGATCAGGTAGTAGGAGATGTTAAAATACTAGTTATGCTAGAGATCTACGTCAACAGTATCAATGTTAAACATGCTGACTCGCATTGCAAATTGACATATGTAGAAGATCCTCTATGCTTTAGAACTGACAACATATTTAGAGAAGTGATTCTAATTTGAATCGTTTAGAAATCAATAATAGGCAAAACACATTTTAATTTTATATTTACTGAAAGTGATTGAAAATCTAACAGTGCAGAATTACAAAAGGCTTTGATGTTGTTTTTTTCATTTGCGCGAGTGAGTTCACCCTGAAAGGCAACTCGGCCAATAGGTTCCGTTTTTGGGCAATCATCAAGCTGGGCTGGACTTTTATACGCACTCCCACTTCTACACACGGGAGAGTTCACTAGACTCATCATATACATGTGTTTATTCAACGCGCAGTGACCAAGATTCCTATGAGTAATTTTTTATTTGGACGAATTCTGATAGTTTTGCAGTGACCCGTGCTGGCAACTCTATTCCAGCAGAAGCGGTGCTTAGCTAGTTTTTGATGCTGCTATATGAACTCCTACATGTCGGTTCTGGACTTATGAATGGTAATTCGCTGGTATCTCTTGCTAACATTTCAGCTATTTTGTTGCCTCTGAACATAATGCTGTGATGTTCTGCCAGTTATCCGAGCTTCCTATAATACCACCTGGCAATTGTACTTGACAGCTTGCAGTACTTCGAAAACAGCTTCATTGTCAAATAGAAATTCTACCGATCTATTTTCATACAAGCAGCTCAAAATTCCCTCTCGTAAATCAGGATAGAAATTATTTCGGCTTGGAAGATGGAGCGGAAGCCTGCTAAGCGGATGGCATCGGCATTGGTGTTAATCAAATATATACAACCACCATATTTGTTGCCTACAGGCAGCAAACACATTTTTGCACCGAAAAATTTCTAAAATGAATAAAAGAGGAAAAATTTGTTTTATGTGTTACATGAGAAAAAAATCAAAATAAAACTGAACATCGTATATGTATGTATATACGCTAATGCTTATGCTTAATAAATTAAATTGCATAACCACACTAAAAAGTTTTTTTGGGCGTGTGGATATTTAGAAAATGGCAGTATTTTACTTCTTTTTTGTTCAGTAATAATAAGCGGAGTATGTTAACCACTTTAAAAGTGGATTAACTTTGATAATTTACTTACTTATTCGGTTCCAGGAGATAGAAAGTAATACAGTAAACAAATGTGCTAAGCAAGAAATCAAAATATTATTATTTAGAACACACAATCCTAATATCTAATAAGATTAAAGACATATTAATAAAAAACTAAGATTCGTTAACTAAATCAGTTTGGAACGACACTAAAGGAATTTGCTGTCGAAACACGTCGGTTAAAGTTTTTTGGTGTTTAGTACGTTGAAGTGTTTACTGTTATACCACATTAGTTCAAATATTAGCATTAATAGCAGCAATAAACAAAAAATATAAAAACTATTTATTTATTTTCGAAATAAACTCAATACAGTGCCAAACAATATTTATAGCTTTACATAAATGTAATGCGCACTATAAGGATTAGGGCTGGGCGATATCGACATTTTCGGTATCGGGGATCGATACCAATACGCATCGATACTTACCGATATATCGCTTCCGTGCATGGTATCGATTCAGAGTAGTGGAATCGGTTAAGTATCGACAGGTATCGATACTTTGGAACCGATATCTTGAATTGATATGTTGGTATCGATACATATAACTGATTTGTAGGTATTGGCTTTTTCAAGTTGGCTTTAATAATTATATTCAATAACATATCTACGGGATCAGATTTACAATAAGTATTATGATACTTTGGCTTTTTGTAACAATTATAATTATTTTAAGCGAATAATTACAATCTACATACCCTCATTCATTAATAATTGAGTCAATATATGAAAAATCGTTCCATAAATATTTGTCCGAAACGATTAGTTTTCGAGGTGAGTTAGTATTTAGTTGTTCGTTTATTGAATAAGTATTTTATGCTATATTTACTTTGGCTTTAAGATTTTTTGTAACAATCGATTACTTAGTATCGATACCATAGTATTCGTTTCTTGGTATCGATCGGCTAATATTGTTGTATTGGTATTGGATACCTATGTATCATTGTATTAGTATCAATACCTAGGTATTGATTCCTATGTATCGATTCCGAGGCATCGATACCCAAGTAACGATTCCAAGATATCGATACCGATCTAAGGTATCGGCGAATCGATACCAGTGATGGTATCGAATACTTGACGATGTATCGATAGTTCACCCAGCACTAATAGACATTACCTTATTACTAGGTGACCATAACATACAAGACAATGATCTTAATTAAGCGAGAAACAATTTACCAGCAAGTGAACAGCTTTGTCTTTGAAATTTTACACTGAACCTCTTGGTGGATGGAAATTTTAAACATTAAAAGTACTATTTTACTCACAAAACATCAAACATTCAAAAACCGATGAATTTCAATGGCGAAGTTGTCATTATCAAACTATCAGAGCGTGGGTAAACATTTCGTTAACGTCGTTAATGAGTTCGTATTGCGAATGCAGTATAGGAGATTGATCTAAGTTTTGCGAAAAATAATATACTTATTGAAAATGTAGAATTATTTAGTAATACAGAACATAAATATTTAAATGAATTTCCAATGTAAATATGTAGTTGCTATAAGCTTTTAAAAGCAACTATACAACATATTTTTTATACGTTCTTCACTTCATCATTCCAGTTATGATTCATGTATACGTAAACAAGAGAAAACTGCTAATTTAAATTTCAAATGGTTATTGATTTCGCGCTAAAGTGTTTTTGTTAATAATTGCGAAAGGAAATATCGTGTTTCATCCATATTTAATAAAATTCTCGTCGTACTTCAGAGTGTGAAGGACGATCAAGGTAATGTCAGTTGTGGTAATTAAAGTGGGTTGCTTCTGATGTCCTTAACAAATAAAATAAAACGGAAACCACTTGGAAAACTTCAATAATTGTCGACTATGTTAAGATGTTGCGATAGAAAAAGTATGTGTGTGTGCTATTTGTTTTAGCCAAGAATACAATAACCGTGACAAAAATTTAATTATATTATGCTGTCGACTAGAACGATACCATTTTGGATAAGGATTGGTTAAGTGTTTTGACCGAATACAATGCAAATATTGTACTACCATTTTTATAGAGTCATTTAGCAAATAAAATACTTAGATTTTGGTAAAATGATTAGCTTTTATACAGTAGCTACCTGATTTCCACACAAGTGTTTATTGGCCACTTGCTTTCGTCAAATAACTCTCGCTCTTCGAAGCATTATACATATATCATTCAGGTAGATATTATACGTGTTGTTTCGGTCAGTCATCTAGTATAATACTCCAAAATTACTGCTATAGGGAACGCAATTTTCATGTTGCAAAAATTGTTTCGCCACTATAATTTTCCAAAGTATTATTTTAAGCAAAAATCAATTTATGAATGCGGGTTTTGCAATACTTTACTTATATACAGAGTGGTGCATTGCATCAAAATGCAAAAGTGATTTTTCTTGTTTTAATTCAAAATAGAAGGTATTCCATTTAAATAAAAGTAGAAAACGATATAGCTAAATTTGAATGTGGCCTGTGATATTGTAAAAATGGCACCGTATTATAAAATTACGTGAATATCAAAAACCGTGACTAGGAAATCATACTTCATAGGTTTTTACATATGTAACCTCCTGAAATTTAATTTGTACCAATTCTTCTTGTAGATCACCTAATATTATTAATGAGCATTCCTGTTGTCATATTTTCAGTCAATCAAATACAGTATGACACAATTTTGCCCATGAATGTGCAAAGTAATTCGTAATAATAACGTCGCTTATTGCGTTAAAGTCTTCCGGGTATTGTAGGGTAGATAAGTTTACACTTGATGTTTCGCTGATCATCTTGTCAGCTTCTTCAGAAAGTTTCTAAAGATTGATATTGTCTTCTGATTCTTATTATACAGCCTGAGTCAAAGGATACGCCATCAATACAGGGTGCGTGGCGCGAAGAGTTTTGATTAGAAGTTTTTGGGGATGTAGAAATAGATGAAATGTAAAATTTTAGAGAGAAAGATTACACTATCGATAATGCTGATTTTAAATATAATATTTTCATGAATGATCTACTTCCGGTACATCGGAAGTACATACCAACTCGCTTATTTTATATAGAACATGGTATTTTTTTATTTTATTTTTCAATTCCCTATCAAATTTTAAGTAAATTTCATGTACCATGTCCGATACTAAAAATTAATAGTTTTTTGAAATATTTCAATTTTTTTAAATTTTTCTAGAAAAACACAGTCCCAAATAAATCACGATATTGCTGCAAACAAACACGCTACCGACATAAAATTTGACATGGCGAATTGCAAGACATCACTAAAGTGCCTCGTCCTATGAAATGTAAAATTTTTTATATAGGGTGTTTTCCACATACCACTCAAATCCAACAATTTTAAACAATTTTAACGCGCTTATTTCAAATACAACACCCTGTATATTATATCAGATTTCAATTCCTATCTTTATTCTCGTTTAATTGGTACTAGCATTCCCTATACCTAAATCTAACCGGTTTTGAGATATTTTATTATTTTACTTAACAATAACGAAACTTAATATTTCAACATTAATAATGCGTAGGCCGTGGCTGACAAAAATGTGACAACTTAATAGAAAATTTTCTATGTATGCATTACATATGTTTTCTTACTTTTCTTCAAAAGTTCATGTTTTATAGCAAGCAATGGCAAATTTAGCTTACAAATGACGATTTTTTAAAACTTATCATTATTTACGCCGAGTGTAGTATAAGCGGACGTATCGTATTTTTACAGAAAGGTACCCAGAAAAACCAAAGGTAAGTAATCATACCATAAGAAGATTGGTTAGAAACTGCTCTCAATTTGGTCAATTTAAGTGTAGTTAATAAAAAGAAACCAATTTAATGAAATATTAGATGACATTATTTTTTAAGTAGATAGTTAATCAAAACTGGTTAGATTTAGGTATAGGAAATTAAAATAAAAATAGAAATGAAAAACTCATATAAAATACAGAGTAATGTATTTCAAATAAGCGAGTTATAATTATTTCAAATTGTTGGAATTCAGTGGTATATGTAAAACGCCCTAAATAAAAAATTAATATTTTAAATAAATATTTTAAGAGCTAACACATGTTAGTAAAGTCATAATTCGCTGTGACAAAGTTTGAATCAGTAGCCTTTTGATTACAGGAGTATCGTGATTTATTTGGACTGCGTTTTTCTAGAAATCATTAGTAGGTATCATCAGCTACTTTTGTTTTTTCTGGGTGTCTTTGTGCAAAAATACGTCACGTCCGCTTAATAATTCTATTACATTCGCCGTAAATAATGATAAAATTTTAAAAATCGTCATTTGTAAATGTTAAATTTGCCATTGCTTGCTATAAAACATGAACTTTTAAAGAAAAGTATGAAAACATATGTAATGCATACATAGAAAATTTTCTATTAAGTTGTCACATCTTTGACAGCCACGGCCTACGCTTTATTAATTTTAATTTTTTTTAATAATATTAAGTTTCGTTATTGTTAAGTAAAATAATAAAATATCTCAAAACCGATTAGATTTAGGTATAGGGAATGCTAGTATCAATTAAACGAGAATGAAGATAGGAATTGAAATCTGATATAATATACAGGGTGTTGTATTTGAAATAAGCGCGTTATAATTGTTTAAAATTGTTGGAATTGAGTGGTATGTGAAAAACACCCTGTATAAAAAATTTTACATTTCATAGGACGAGGCACTTTAGTGATGTCTTGTAATTCGCCATGTCAAATTTTAAGTCAGTAGCGTGTTTTTTTGCAGCAATATCGTGATTTATTTGGGACTGTGTTTTTCTAGAAAAATTTTAAAAAATTGAAATATCTCAAAAACTATTAATTTTTAGTATAGGACATGGTACATGAAATTTATTCAAAATTTGATAGAGAATTGAAAAATAAAATAAAATATACCATGTTCTATTTAAAATAAGCGAGTTGGTATGTACTTCCGGTGTACCGGAAGTAGATCATTCATGAAAATATTATATTTAAAATCAGCATTATCGATAGTGTAATCTTATAAAATTTTACATTTTGTCTATTACTACATCCCCAAAAACTTCTAATCAAAACTCTTCGCGCCACACCCTGTATATTACTGGTAATCCCCTATATATTTTCATTTTGATTGTAAGATCACCTGATTTTGAACAAAAAAAAATCTAAGTAATTTTTTGTGAAGCTCATAATATCCGCGAAAAAATGAATTTATAGTTATTGTTACTAAATTTCCACTGCATGCTAACAAGAAAACGATAAGAAAATCATAGCACCCATTAACAAAAAAAGTGAAGTACAAAACTTTTGCATTGGGATGCCTTCGATTTGGAAATCTTCGCATATAAAGGCAAACAGCTTCATTAAAGGTTTCATCTGCCCTGCCAATGGCTAGGAGCATATCCACTAGCTCATTTCTACCGTAATGTTGTGGCATGTTTATCAATACACAGCAATTAAAATCAGCACAATTACAATTATTAATATTCTGACAAACACTAACGTTTAGCATTTGTCAACTATATTTTATTTCGGCGCATGCTACGATTTTTTTTTCATTTTCTTATAAGCATAATAATGAAAATTGGATGACAAAATCTACAAATAAATTTTTTTCACGAGAACTAAGAACTTTACGAAAAAAAGTTATTTAGATATTTTTTTTTAGAATTAAGTGGCCTTACGATTAAGATAAAAATGTATAGTTAATTCCTTTTAAGAAATGCATATTTCTATTGTTAACTCTTTTATAGGACACGATGTATAACATTTTTATACATAAAATTAAAGTAATACATAAAATTAAAGTATGTGTTGGTGCGCACAATTTTTGTAAACAATATTTTTAGCTATTCCTTCTAATAACATTAATATATTTGATGGCGTATCCTTTGACTCAAGCTGTATATCTAATTTCTTCTTCGCTTCGCTGATGCGTTACAGTTTGATGAGTGTTTCCATTCCGGTATTGCGGGTACGTTGACGATCTTGTAAAGTTATTCAGCAGATGTTGCTTAGTTTATATTCATCTTAGAGACTAAAAACTTAGAGAAAACGACATTACAGCAACTTTTATCGAAATACAACATCACTTGAAAACGACCGCTGTCAAGAAAATAATTCGACGAACGGACGACTCATTGACCAGAGGAAGGGTACGTTTCACCTACAACGAGCTGAACCATATATCCATCGAATTATGTCATCTAGATTTGAAACTGAGTGAGATATACGAGAGATACGAAAAATTATGGAAAACAGTCGACAGAGTCAATTATGAACACTCACAAATCCCAGTTCAACTCAACAACAGATAAACGCAAGAGGATGTCTAACAAACTCAACACAAAGGAAACAAACACACAACCGGAATTAGATATCCAGAAAACAGTAATCAACTTATCAGAACTTTAACTCACAGAGCCAAAGAAGAAAGTCCTAGCGAAGGGATTGAACTTCGCAGTTGTTCTTACCAAGATTCCTAAAGAAGATATCATAATCCAATTTGAATCTGCGATAAGAAAGATACAGACTGAGGAGTCAGAAGAAATCAGACATGAGACGTGTCGAATATATTAAATCCAAACCACCAACAACAAATATCGCCAAAGATGAAGAAAAAGCTTTGCAAGAACGGAAACTTAATCATCGTACGAGACGATAAAAGAAACGCAATTGTCGTAATGGTCAGTGAACACTACAACCAGAAGATACATACACTTCTTACGTCGGTGCACTATAACAAACTAAACAGGGATTCTACCAGCAAGATTGAGAAACAAATTAGTCGTCTGTAATTGCGGATCATTTACCTACGAATTGACACGTTATATAGCTAGACGACTACAGCAGTACACCGTACAAACGAACAACTATGTGAAAAATTCTGAGCATTTGTGGAAATACTCCAACAGTGCGAGATACCTAATGGCGATATCTTAGTTATTTTCGACGTAGAGTCTCTCTTCATGAATGTATTAGTAGACGAAATACTGGAAATCATCAGATAGTTAGTACCAGAAGAACTACGAGAAGATCTAATAGAATTGGCAAAACTTTGCCTGACCTCGACATCTTTCTTATGGAACAGAAACTTTTATAAACAGAAGAGTGGTAGCGATGAGAACACCATTATCGCCAGTCGTCGCCAACATCTTCACGGAAGCTTTCGAGCAAGAAGCTTATTAAATCTAGCTACCTAAAACCGAAATGCTGGTATAGATATGTTTAGATATACTTTTCTTATAGGGCCGCATGGACGAGAAACATTAGATTTCTGCAACATCTGAACAGGCAGCACACGAAGATTGGAAATTAAGAATAACGGTACCTTACCTTTTCGCAACGCAATACTGAAACACGCCGACAACAACAAGATGAGTGACACCGTGTATCGTAAGAAAACGCACACTGACCGATATCTATACGCCACATCTCATCATCATCAAATGAAATCTACGTTGCTAAGAAGAGCAAAGAAGATCAGCAATAAGGAACACAGACCAACTGAAATTCAATACGTATACAACGGATTACGACAGAACTGTTACAAAACGAAAGATATACAAAGACGAAAAAAAAGAAGGAGGATGTAAGTCAACATACACATATCTACCATACATCGCTGAAATAACTGATAGATTAAAGAAAACGTTAGGAAAGAAAAATATCACCACACGGTATATATAACACTATCAGGATTATAGAACAGTTAATCACGCCAAATAAAAATCAGTTGTTTAAGCTACACATCAAAGGCATATGCGAACTTGTATGCAATTGCGGAAAAAGTTACATCAGTCAGACAGGAAGTATTCCTTAATTCTGAGTAGATCTGCAGTAGCTGAACACCTATTTCCAGTTGGAGACCATCGCAGTTTTTTATGTATGGTGGGTGCTTAATTGCAGTTGTGTGTGTCTTTAATTCTGTTGAAATGGTTTTGTGACATCATACGCCATTTATCATCATCGCCTTTTATAATGCCACGCTGTTAATCACGTTGTTCCCAACAGCGAATGGTAAATCCATCCGGATTTCAGTTCTCCGAGAAAAATGTCACCATCTCTCCAAAGAATTAAAACCCGGCTCCTATCGTCCCGCTACAACGTCAGCCACCTAACCACTGCGGCTATCGACCCATTAATAAATTAATTATGACAAAGTTAAACTGTTAGTCAAAACTACCCATTACCGTCAGAGATTGATACGGGAATCACTGGAAAGAATCACTGTAAATCCAAGTAACTTCAGCAGAGACAAAAAAAAATCCCTTCTAATAAGACCAAACTCGCTAAATTTTGTTCAGGGGCAGCAGAATAATTTAAATTTATAGAACAAATTCTTACCATTTACACGTTTCTGAAGATATCTTCGGATAGGTAAAAGATAGCAATGACTGGTTTTCGCTGATTTGCTGGTAATTTAGCCTACATTTTTAATCGACAGTCAAAAATGTATGTTTCAATTTAATATTTTCGATAAAAAACAAAATTTCTGCCCTCTAGCATGCGCGTTACTTATTAGATTGGTTTGAATTTATAAGCATTAGATTGGAGGAGTAATGCTGTTTCCAACGAGACTAAGTTTGTAAAATTCGATTCAACAGAACCAGAGTTAGTTTTCCCTCCTCTCCCCTCCCCTTATTTGGCAAACTACAAAAAATTTGACTAATGTAAAATATGCGGAATTTTTAGCAGATTCCGATTTTGATGTTTGTGGTAGATCTTAGGTTGGTAAATTTTGTATAAAATAAGAATTGAAATTTTTGGTGTACAGTTACACCATCTAGCGATCATCCCACACTTCCCTAAATAATTTCCATATGTTTCTAGGGGTCACTTTGTCAGTCATGTCTTTTCAGTGATGTTTTTTCCCGAAGTTGTACTATAAGCCGTTCCTGAAATATGGCCGACCACCATTCTTAGTTGGCTACCCAGTACATTACCAAAGGCAGTAAAATGTAAAATAGTTATTTACATACCAAGTTCGGAAAGACAGTTTTCCAGCATGAGCGCTGCGCTACGCTTGCTCGTGCTTTATGAGCGGGCACAAGCTGTTATCTAACCTAAACCAAATGTCCTTAGCTATGTTCTCCATCCGAAAATTACGTCATTTGAAAGCAATGGGAGCTTGTAAATAACCTAAAACATGTATATGATGCCTCTTTCCTGAAAAATCTTTGTGTCATTCCTTTTTAAGTAGTAGCCTAAGATTAACTACTGCAAAGTTCTGTCGTATAAGTTTGCATACATAAGATAGTTCCACATAAAAGGCAGCATCAAAAATCAGCAAAAGAATCACATTCATCAAAAGTTGTACCATACAAAAGCTTTCAAAAATAACATTTTTATTGAAATTTTAAAATTTCAATTTATTTTCCAACAATTGCATTTGCTTTGTAGCGCTTCTTAGAATCCATAGTTTCGTCCATTGATACGCAACCTTAGTTGTTAGCCAGCTTTTTTGCAAATATAGTAGATTCCGCTTATATCACGTTGGTACATTGGAATTTTGAGTCAATTAAGCGGCGATTCAAATAAGCGGTAGTTGTATGGGAATCATCTAGATGCTTTCATAGGCTTTATAAGAATGGTCTAATTAAAATTTATTTGTGGTTATAACTGTGCAATTAATGAGCACATGCTTAGTGAAAAAGCCGTAATGAACGAATAGATGCATTTACGTATATATGTACAAAGAAAGTTCTTTAATAAAAATTTATACCTACATATACATGAATATACATACATATGTTCTTCATTTAACTTTTATCAAAAAATGATTGGATGGTTCTTTGTCACATTGGGATCTTAGAGTTTACAATATCTTCAAGCCTGTAGAAACACCAGTAATTCCCTAATTTTATTACAGCACTGCGTTGACTACATGATGGTAAAGCATCGTACTTTTTCAACATTTCACATTTCTTACGAAGATTTAAATTTTGACGCTGTGTTCCTTTAGGCATTTTTAACTTATCTTGTACGCAAGAAAGAAAAAGTGAAACTGTAGAATATACCGCACGAACACCATAAGTTGCAAACTTCTGGGATTTCGGAACGAATACATATGTATATCTATGTATATAATTATGATTCAAAAATATGGCGTATTGATTCATATAAACGAAAAATTTTACATTAGGCATCATACAAATGGATTGGGCAGTCATACTTTGAGTCAAATACGCGGCTGATTCAAATAACCAGTGATTCACATAAGCGGAATCTACTGTAGTTTGGATTTCCTGCAATTTAAATCAATCTGTCTCGTTTAAAACCTTTACATGTAGGAAGCAGGATTTATCTATATATGAACATAATTTTAATGCAGAACTGAACCAGAATACATATGTATGCGATTGCGAATCTGATATATATACAGGGTCCGGCAACGAAGCGAGGACGGAAGATTACACGCTTATTTGAAAGTTTGTCAGAATTTTTAGTCATCGGATATTCTTCCGCACCATCAAGTGCACGTTTTAAAATATTTTGTTTTATACAGGGTGCTCCAGATGGAAATGCCAGACTAAAGTTGCATTTTTAAATGGAACACCCTGTATATTTATAGAAAAAATGATCCGCGCTTGAAAGCTGGTAACAACGACACAATGTTGTATAGGTCTAAAGTTGATAGTTTCTGTGTAAACAATGATTTTACTTGATAAATTGATACATTTCAGTAGGCTATTCTGCATAGGGAAAAACAAAAAATTCGAAACCAACAGAGTAGAATATTTTTACTAGTATGGACTGTCGTTACTATATGAAATAAATTCTGCAACTGCTCGCTTTATACAGGGTGTTCACAATTTTACAAAATCGAAGAAATCTCGAAATGTTTAAATGGAACACCCTGTATATACAGCTCATTGGAAAGCGCTGTTACTACGCTTTCTATTGATACCTCATTTGATGCACCTAGGATAGATCATTTTCTAATTATTTCTTTTTAAAATTGAATTAATGAGAAATGCTTGTATTTTTAGAAGCTAATTTGCACTTCAAACCTACTGTAAGATCGGATATTCAATAAATAATCCATAAACGGTCTATAACAAGAGGAAACTCCATTTAGTATGAGAAACAATTAATTTTCACTCAGCGGTGAAAGGTAACATTAATTTAATATAAAGTAAAGGTGTCAGTTTTGAGCTTGTGTACTAATAACCAAGTTGTAAACAGTTCTTTTTGTGTTATACAGTATTTCGTTCAATCTTTAAACGAAATTGTTATAATGACTAATTTTAGTAGATCCTTAACAGACGCAAGCTCCTACCTTCAATAGCTGTTACCTTTGAAGTATCATCTATACTTACATCTCTCCACATACAGAACATTTAGAGCGACTAAGGCCAGCTAGAAAAGAGATAGATCTAGAGTGGGGCGGCTGTCAAACATATACGGAATAGCACGCTCACCAATACGTTAATTCCGTACATGTTTTACAACCGCCCCACTCTAGATCTATGTATGTGGATTTTCCTGCATTGTTAATAATACGGCCAGTTCGCTTTGTTTATTGATTACCGGTTTATTTGTTTCTCGCGCTTCCTCTAGGTTACACCATCAATTTCTACAAATTTCTCTAATAATCTTTCAAATGCTTCGGTCTTCTTTCAAGGTTTGAAAATCTCTCTGCATATACTCTACTTGCTAGGAGACAATTTCTTGTACACTCCTCAAGAATAAATATCATAGTTAGCATTTCTTGGTAGGTACCTACTAAAATTAAGTCAATATACCAATTGCTTTTAAAGATTGAACGAAATATTGTATAACACAAAACTAAATTTTTTACAACTTGGTTAATAAGTATACAAGCTTAAAACACTAGATAACTTGATCAGCAGTGAATCTTTGAAAATGCTATATTACTTTATATTAATTTAATGTTTGCTTTCACCGCTTGTTTGTCATACTAAATGGACTTTCTTCTTGTTATAGACCATTTATGGATTATTTGTTGAATATCTAATCTTACAATCTTTGAAGTCCAAATTAGCTACTAAAAATACAAGCATTTCTCATTAATTCAACTTTAAAAAGAAATAATTAGAAGATGATCTATCCTAGGTGCATCAAATGAGGTATCAATAGAAAGCGTAGTAACAGTGCTTTCCAATGAGCTAAAAATATACAGGTGTTCCATTTAAAAATGTCAAGATTTCTTCGATTTTGCAAAATTGTGAACACCCTGTATCCTTTCAGCTACCCAAATTTATGTCACATAGTAACGGCAGTCTATACTAGTAAAAAATATTCCTCTGTTGGTTTCGAATTTTTTGTTTTCCCTATGCAGAATAGCCTACTGAAATGTATCAATTTATCAGTAAAATCATTGTTTACACAGAAACTATCAACTTTAGACCTATACAATTATATCGTTGTAACCAGCTTTCAAGCGCGGATCATTTTATCTATTAATATACAGGGTGTTCCATTTAAAAAAAAATGCAACTTTTGTCTGGCATTTCCATCTGGAACACCCTGTATAACAAAATATTTTTAAAACGTGCGCTTGATGGTGTGGAAGAATATCCGATAACTAAAATATTTGACAAACTTTCAAATAAGCGTGTAATCTTCCGTCCTTCGTTGCCGGACCCTGTATATATAATAGCACTGTCTCAAATTTGATTTGCAGCAGGTTTTTTGTGGAAAAATAAAGAATGTGAATTTCATTGTAATTTTTTTTAATTATAAAACTCTCCAGATGGCATGACTTGCAGATTTTGTAGTGCATACCTGTCAAGTGCTAAGACTGAAAAAGTACTGCAAACTTAATTTAATATGCAAGTTTTAAATAGTGACTAAATGAGTTAATCAGTTGGCGAGAATTTAAGTATGCTTTTAGTTATCAATGACTGTAGAAAAATGCAATTAATAATAATTATATGTACGATGTCACTGAAGCAAATGCAGTTCGGATTGCGTAATGTACGTATTGATAATGGTATAAATCGTTTAAAGTTTTTCTTAATGCTGATTAAAGACTGTAATTAACAAACCGTTTTTACGCGGTATTTAATTAAAGAGAATAATCGCTAAAGCCCTTTCTACATTAAATAAATCAATCAATAGATATATAATCAATTTACTAAAAGACTTCAGGTGAACGTGCTTAACATTTTCAACGGGATCAAGCTATTAATA
>CM043022.1:6593111-6642812 GCA_023690525.1 Holotrichia oblita
AGGAACTGGAGGAAGTGACAGGGAACTGGAGGAAGTGGTGGTTCAGGAGGAACTGGAGGGTCGAGTGGAACTGGAGGATCTAGTGGAAGTGGAGGAACAGGTGGATCCGGTGGAAGTGGCCGAACAGGTGGATCCGGTGGAACTGGAGGAGCGGGTGGCTCAGGAGGAAGTGGAGGAACAGGTGAAACCGGAGGATCAGGTGGGTCAGGTGGAAGCGGAGGAGCAAGTGGTTCAGGTGGAAGCGGAGGAACAGGTGGTTCAGGTGGGACTGGAGGAGCAAATGGTTCAGGTGGGACTGGAGGAACAGGAGGATCTGCTGGTGGCAGTAGTGAATCAGGAGGGACTGGAGGTATGGGAGGATCTGGCGGAACTGGCGATAGTGGAGGTTCAGGAGGTAGCGGTGAAACTACTGGCGAAACGGACGGATCAGAAGAAACAGGAAGCGGTACTGAAGGTACAAAAAAATTGTGTATTTTTTTGAACATCAGTTTAATAGTATCAATTTATGAGAACAACTCAAATAAAATTTATTAAACTGGATGCTTAGCAATATTTTTAATTGATATGCACACATTTTTATATAATCTGGCTATAAACATGTCCAAATATTAATAATACATTGTAATCACTTTTTTTCCTGCTTGTCTTAGTACGTCTGGACCTGTTCGACTAATCAAATAAGAATATGTTAATTGAAGCAATATTAAAAAATAAAAACAACACATGTATATAAATATATTTAAATAGAATAATTATATATACAGTATTTGCAGAAGGATTCATAACAATTCGTATTTATATTGAAATAAGGCTACTAGATAAGGTATTCAAGTCTATATATGTTTGAATTACATCATACGCATTCACGGTAGACTAATTTAGCAAAGAATTAATCGTTGACTGTTAACAAGACAGAACTGAATACTTTTCTAAAAATCCATATTTGAATAATGTATTACGAGAACGAAACATTTTGCAACGTTAACAATTTTTTTTTCAGTGGACTCGGATGGTACAATTTGCAAATCAGAAGGCTTCCATGCACATCCCAAAAATTGCAAAAAGTTTTACAGATGCGTGGATAATGGTCAAGGAGGCTATATAAAGTACGAATTTTCTTGTGGTAAAAATACAGTTTGGGATCAAAGTATTGAATCTTGTAACTACGCTACAGCTGTGTCCGGCAAATGTGAGCAGAAGAAACCTAGTGGCCCATCTGGAGAAGGTATTACAGAAAACTATTACAATAATTGTATTGTAGGTTTTGTCTAAAAATTACTGTCAGAAAAATCAATAAGTGTTCTTAATAAAAAAATCATTATTAGACGAATTGGTATAAGTTTAGTTAGACTTATTCTGTAGCGTTAGTGTCAGTTAGCGTTTAAGTATGGGTGATGAAAATTATTCCAGATGAGTTACATGTAATTTGTGGAGGTTATGTTGTTGACGGATTAGGTGTCATAGTTACGACAAAAAACAAAAAGTTTTATAACAAAAAAGCAGCTGTTTAGAGTGAGCTCCTTTATTTTCTATACATAAGCAACTCTTCGTTTCGGGTTATTAAAGACATTCTTGAAATTCTGTGGCGTAATTACAGACATCTAGAATAGCTTCAATAATTATGAGGACAATTTGTAAATATTCAATTTTTTTGATGTAGTGTGAATACATGAAATAATGAATAATTTTCAAATCCGGAGATCGCAGTGGAAAGTTTACTGCCCGATTATCAAATAATTCATGCTATAATTCCATCGTTTCTCTTGTCTTATGGGGTAATACATTATCTTGCTGGTAATTATTATGATATTGTTGTGCATTTATGGTACTAGTAAAAAATATTGCACCAACAATCTGTGTACAAGAAACAGCAAGCCAAACGCCTATTTTTTGCGAATGCAAGAGTGGTTCTTATACTTGCTTAAAAATTTAACAAATAAACTACCATCTTTTCAAGAAAGATGAGGCAGCCAACATTTTTGCACTTTTTGACAGTGTGCTGTTTTCCACTTCTTACGAGTAGGTTACTTAGTAGTTGATAATTTTCAATTCCTAGTAATCAAATATTATTGGAATTAGTAAAAACATACATTGGTTGTTGTTTTTCAAAGAAGTACATATGTATGTATTTGTTTCAGAGTACTTTATATTTCCTTCATATTGTATAAACGTGAATGCCAGCATTTTATAAAAATAATTGCAATTTTGAAAACTTATTATATTATTATGTATTTAAGTTGTTTAAATTTAGATTATGGTAGTAATTTCCTTTCAAATTGAAAACAGTTTCGTTCTTTTTTATCTGTTTATATGCCACCTACGACCTATAACGACCAACTGTTCGAATTTCCCTGACATTTAGCTGAAACTCCAATATTATCGAAACAATTAATAGATTCGCTAAAAATACAACAGCGCCGCTTATTTATGTTACAGATTACAAATTTTTGTTAAAAAAATGTGAACTCTTTGTTAGAATGAGCATATCTGGTTATAGAATAGGCTACATCAACCGCTTTAAGGGCAGATATATAAGTTTAAATTACAAGTTTAGCATCTCGGTTTGAACTGTATATAACAATACTCAGACCACCGTTGACTGCGTCATACTCAATTAATCATAACCTTGCCTAAGTATACAACCTCATACAACCAAGATCATCCGCATTTATACCAGCACAGATAATTAGCATAAATAAAAAACTTTAACGCTGCTTAATTTTAAATTAAAAATTATGTTCTATAATCCCTAGTAGTTTCTCGGTGAGTTTTAGATGGACCCTATACAAAGTATAGTATTAAACATAACTTGAGTGGACATTCTATTAATCAAAATATTAAAAATTATCAAAGACATGGTTTCAATGTATCCATACGTAATGAAAAAATGACATATACACATAATCTCGTCCTTCTTTTCAGAAACATCACCACAGCCGACAGAACCATCAACACCATCATCAACGTCTGAGATACCTACAAATACCGAAAAAGTACCCGAATCAGGAACTCCCTCTAAACCATCTGAACCAACTTCGGGACACAAATGTAGCGGGGATAAATTCAGAGCACACCCAACGGACTGTAATAAGTTTTACAGATGTGCAAATGGAATTGAATATGTATTCTCATGCCCTAAAGGAACGGTATGGGATAACCCGGCTAATTCGTGTAATTATCCCTGGGCAGTATATGGAAAATGCGGTACGGCAACTAAGCCCTTGGAACCTCAAGGACCTCCTACACCTACACAACCAACGCCAGAAAAGCCAGAAAAGCCAGGGAACGACAGGTACACCTGGTCGACCAGGAAAACCAGGTATTCCAGGTGTACCTGGACATCCCGGAAAACCTGGTAAACCCGGAAAACCTGGTAAACCCGAAAAACCAGGTAAACCCGAAAAACCAGGAAAACCCGGAAAGCCTGTAACAACAGAGAAGCCTAATAAACCAGACGAATCCAATATAACTGAAAAGCCGGGTGTACCGATAATAACAAGTAAATGTACGGGCGAAGGATTTAGAGGAGATCCACATGATTGTACTACATTCTATAGATGTGCAAATGGGCTTGAATATCAATTTTCCTGTTCTAAAGGGACAGTATGGGATTCGTACATCGACTCTTGTAATTACCCATGGGCTGTCTACGGTAAATGCGGTACCGCACCGCATCCACCAAAGCCTACGAAACCCGGAGATGGTGGAATACCAGGGGATGGTGGAAAACCAGGAGATGGTGGAAAACCAGGAGAAGGTGGAAAACCAGGGGATGGTGGAAAGCCAGGAGATGGTGGAAAACCCGGAGATGGAGGAAAGCCTGGCAGTGGAGGAAAACCCGGCAGTGGAGGAAAGCCTGGCAGTGGAGGAAAACCTGGCGATGGAGGTAAACCAGGAGATGGGGAAAACCTGGAGATGATGGACAATCGTCTAGTAAACCTGTAACTCCTGCAATACCTTGCCAAACTACCACACCTAAAGATGAGGAGAAACCAAACGCGCCAATTACTGGACAAAAATGTAAACACGAAGAGTTTAGAGCAGACCCGGTTGATTGCAACAAGTTTTACAGATGTGCAAACGGTATTGAATATCACTTTTCGTGTCCCAAAGACTTAGTATGGGATCCATCTATTAATTCGTGCAATTATCCGTGGGCGGTTTACGGAAAATGTGGTACAGCACCTAAGCCAACCGAGCCTACAGAACCAAACCAACCTATTGAATCAGAAAAACCTAATATACCAGAAACTACAACGCAGCCAGAAGAAGGAGAGAACCCAGAAGAAGGAGGAAATCCTGAACCAGAAATACCAGAAACATCCGAAAACTCTAATGTACCAGAAACTGGTAAAAAATGTAAAGACGAAGAATTCAGACCAGACCCATTGGATTGCACTAAATTTTATAGATGTGCGAGTGGTACTGAATATCATTTTTCTTGTTCAAAAGGAACAGTATGGGATCCATCCATTAATTCATGCAATTATCCTTGGGCCGTATACGGAAAATGTGGTACAGCATCTAAGCCAGCTGAATCAACGGAACCAGAAAAGCCTAGTGAAAAACCTGTGGAACCAATAACACCAGGATATGGAGAATCAGGAAACGACGGAGAACCCGGAGAAGGGTGGGATCCTGATGAAGGTGGAAAACCTACAGAAGGGACTGAACAAGGAGAAGGCTCTGAGTCAGAACAACATCAGAAACCAATAATAACTGGAAAATGCAAAGGTGAAGAATTTAGAGCAGATCCATTTGATTGCAACAAATTTTACAGATGTGCGAATGGTATCGAATATCGCTTTTCGTGTCCTAGAGGACTAGTGTGGGATCCATCTATTAACTCATGTAATTATCCCGAGGCTGTTGCTGGTGACTGCAATAAATACACAACCCAACCAACTGAAACTGGAAATACACCAACAGAAGAGCCAGGCGTATCAGAGCCGGTAACCACTACAACTGAATCAATACCAAACACTACTTCTCCTGAAGTACCAATGGAAACGTCTACTTTTGCTCCATCTGAACCAGGAAAGAAGTGTACGCACAGTGATTTCACACCTGATGAAAAGGATTGCAGAAAGTTTCATAGATGCGCTAATGGCATAGACCATGTATTTACATGTAATAAAGGCACCGTTTGGGATCCATACTTGAAAACTTGTAATTATCCATCGGAAGTGTATGGAAAATGTGGAACAGCTATAAAACCTCCAGCAACTGATCCTCCCACTCCTACGCCCACCCCAACAGAACCATCCAATGAAGCTGCGAAATGTACGAGAGGAGGAATCTTTCCAGATCCCCACGATTGTGCTAAATACTACAAGTGCAAGCTCGAAAACGAGGACGGAGATGTAGAATTTGCTGTGTATTATTATACTTGTCCGAAGGGCACAATTTTTGACCCGTCTATAAAAAAATGTAAACAAAGAGAGTCTGTCGTGTCTAATAGTAATTGTAGTTCCTCAAGTAGTACTGATAGTTCCGCACCAGAAGTAAATAGAATTATTCGCTAATTGCTTCTTAAAAGTATATATACTTTATTATTTTTAGGAGTCTACGACTGAATGGCCTTTCTCTACGACTGAATGGCCTTCTTCTACGACACAGTGGCCTTATTCTACGACTGAATGGCCTTCTTCTACGACAGAGTGGCTTTATTCTACGACTGAATGGCCTTCTTCTACGACTGAATTGCCTACTTCAACGACTGAGTGGCATTCATCGACAACTGAATGGCCTTCATCTATAACAATACAAAGCACAACTGACATTTCAACTACCACTGATGTTTTTAGCAGCACTTCTCTAACATCTACGTCATCGTCAACAGATTTAACTGAAATAACCGAAATTACGTCACCTTCTGTAGTTACAGATTCCACTACCTTAGGATCAACTATCTCCAGTTTTACAGATGATGTTCAATCAACTCTGACAACTACCTATACAACCGATAGTACCAGCACGTCCATGCCAACAACGAATGCCACTTGTCCCATTGGTCAACTAGAAGGTGATCAAATAGCTTTAGTTTGTCCAACAGGTTTCAGAAGACATCCCAAATATTGTAACCTATTTTATCAATGTACAACTGATCCCACAAATTTCAATGTAAAAGTTCTGGTAATGAGTTGTCCAGACGGTATGCTGTACGACGACAAGAAAATACAGTGCTTACCGCCAAACGAAACAACAGCCTGTAACGGTGAACTAGCACAACAAACTTATTATAGAAGACTTGAAGATAACTCCTTACCACCGGTAAGTTACAATATTCTTATAATCAATAATTGTACAACATATTGCAAAGATATTGTATAATCACGTGCATAGTAATAATAACTAGAGTTAGTTATGTATAGGCCATCATGTACCGAGCAAGGTAGTCCGTACGTATACATGTAATCGGCAGCCAGTCAACAGTTCATCACTCAATGGTTACCCTGAGGAATAGAAAAAAAAAACTTTTCTTCGCCTCGGAAAAAAATGTTAATGTAATTACCTGGCCATGGCAATACCCCAATATTTTTTATTTCTATAAGATTCTGAATGGTTTTGGCTCTGTGGCATTGTGCACCATTGTGCATAAATATGTACGAATCATTATCTGTTCATAAGCTCTATACATGGCCTAACATAGTGCTCTACAATTTGTTACTAAATTTGGTTCATACACCCATTAACCAAATACAATGGTCCAAAGCCTTTTGCTTGTATAGAGGACTATATCATTACAGAAGGCGGGTACTTTACAGTCTTGATCACAGCAGTTTCTAAAAATCGTTCAGACGATCTTTTCCTAACAAAGCGAACGTTTTCAGTGACAGCGTCTACGTGAGACTCGTCGCTGAACACGACCTATAAAAAAATAATATTTTTAAAACTTTGTTATGAGTAAGTAAATATTATTTTAGTAGTCACTTACCTTTTCCCAATCTTCTATTGTGAAGTGTCGATGTTCTTTTGGCCTCTACAATCGAGCCTGTTTTCATTTTAGCCAACAATCTTTGTTTCTTCGTATGCCGCCGACTCTTCAAGACATTTGTCTATTTTCAAGAGCTTTGCGAATTATTAACCTATCTTCACGTGCAGGTGTTTTGCGAATACCGCGAGATCCAGTCCGATCTGTCAATGCGCAAGTTCTCGGCGATAGATTTAGCCACTCTACCGACTGTTTGATGGGAAAACTCTTATTTCGCAGCAATTTGGTAATGAGAATACAACCATAATTCTAGGAGAGCTTGTATTCTTGCGCTCTTTCCACTAGACATGTCTTTACGCTTTCCCATTTACACGAATGATCATAAGCGATTGAAAAAATGTAATAATAATCCAAAAACTAAAAATACAAACTATTTAGGTACACTACATCCGCTACAAAACAGATTGACAATATTATTAATTCATTACTCGCACAATTGCACATCGACAACTAACTCAAGGCAGGTAGAAAATCCCATGGCCTAATTCCTGGAAGACAAAGAAGAACACTTTCTAGTGGCCTTAATTTAATTGCACGGTACTGTACATTTTCAGTATGATTAGAACCGAAATATGAAATTATTTTATCGTTTATTTGCTTATTTAAATATTCTGCCAATTTTATTATTATTCTTAATTTATCGAGTTGAGTAAGTTTTCTGGATATTTTAAACGGTATTTTAAATTAACAAGTGTCAATTTAACAGGCATTGGAGAAAACCACTGCACTTCAGTTTTGCAGATGTAAGCGTAGAGTAAATATTCCCATGTTCAACTTTAAAAATGAATGACCGGTATTTTACAAAAAAATATTCAAACATTTCCAACGTAAAGAAAAATCAATCCAAGAGAGAAAATAAATATTTTAATAGATGTCTTCCTCGACTTTCTAACAATACCTAAATCCCTCTATCTGTGAATCAAACCAACAAAGTTATTAATCTTTTTTCGGTAGATTAGTCTCTGATGCATTATTATTGAGCCGGAATTATGAGATACTAGACAGGCTACGGAAGTTTATTCAAACTGTCCAACATAATTCCGCATTGATTTAAATAGATTTATTCGATAATATTTGCCGGTTAATTCCGTCTTACTTTTTGTATTAGCACTTCGAATATTCTTCTAGTGAGATGAGATCTAGCGTTATCATCCATAAAAGCAACATTTTGTCCTAGTTTTTTAAGCAATGCCTGGACAATCAATTGGTTAATTTATAAAACAACACGCAATCACTGTCAGATGTTTGTGAAAATAAGTAACTAAGTTTTAGATCAAGAAATCAAGTATTCAATGCCATTCTCATTTATTATACATTATTTTTCCTATATCTACAATATCTTACCATAATCTAATATTTATGTATGGTTTCCAGGTTGAAATTAATAAGAATGATGCATTCTGTCCTAGCGAGGGATATCACGACATAGAAGATTCAGAATCCTGTAACACGACCTTCTTAAAATGCTTCAGATCACTGGAAAATCGTGGGAAAATGAATGCGTACTTGTATCAGTGCCCTCATGGATACGCATATTGGTCGATCAGTAAAAGATGCGAAAGAAAATCTAGGTTATTACAGTGTCAAGGTGTCGATACATACAACATACAACGATGGGAAATTCCAGTAGAAAAAATAAATGTTTCGTTCAAACGATCAAACAGCGAATTCTAATACGAATTTGTTAAATAAGTGCAACCTAAAATATATTCTTCCAAATAGACTACCTAGTAGCAGAACTGTTAGTTGTGAATCAATGTGCGTAAATAAGACATTCATGTAGAGATGGTTAAAATTAATGTATTAGAATGAATGGAGACTTTAATGAATAAGCGAACTCAGATTTATTAACATACTATGTTTTCTCTGCACTAAAATCAAATTTAGTACACAGAAAACCAATCGTTCTTCTAAATTTTTACTTAATTGTGAAGAACATTCGGAGAGGGTAAACGGGAATTATTTATTATTTTATTAGTGTTTATTAATTAGATTAAAAACTGCCATGTACTGCCTTTGTTATAACAATTATGCACATGATATGTGAAATATATCCTATTTTATAGTCAAAATTATAAAATACATTTCTAAAATATGAAGTAATTATCTATAAACATTAAACTTAATAGAATATATTTAAACGTATTGTGTGTATATTATTTTGTACGTATACTTATTTAAGTGATAGAAGACTTGCGGAAATATTTGCCAATTTGTCAAACGGACTAAAAAATAAATAGTTTTTACATAATTTGTTTTTTTTTCTCGGAAACTTCAATTTTACATCAATGCCAACAGAACAAACGTGGAAGGTTGCATATAACAGCATTAATAAACATTATGCTAGTTGACCATATTGTGTTTGTTTAATGTCAGTGTCATAATAATTATTTTATATATACAGGGTTATTCACGGAATTGCTTCATTAGAACTTTTCGATGTTCCGAAAATACTAGAATTCTGGAACCTCGTAGTTATGGATAATGTCATCTGGTCTCATTGGCGAGATTATTTACGCTTTTATATCACTTCCGGTTTACCGGAAGTTCACGTAAACTAACGTAAAATTTGGATATCTGTTGTTAAATACTCGACATGTACTATTCACAATTCTACTACATTCTCCATAAATAAAAAATGAATTGAAGATGTTTCTTTTATGTAATGTATTTCATTTGTTATTTGGCTTGACAGATATAAACTACGTGTATTATAGTACAAGTACAATATCAATTATTTTGATATTTAAGGATTACTAAGATTTTAAATGCCTTAAAAAGGCATACTTTTTTGGACTTTCACCAAACCGGAAACCATAAAAATACAAGGTAATATGTCTAATAAGGAATGATAGAAATTAATAATATATAGGGTGTTCAATTAAAAAAAAAGTTACTTTCATGGATGTGAACGTAGTTAAATGAACGTTAATTTTGAACGGCTCGGTATATATAGACATTATTTGGAAGGCGTAAATTTATTGCGCTGTATTTCAGCTAGTATCATGTCAAATATCAAGAATTCACCTACAATGCTTCCAAAAATACAGAATTTTTACAATAACGTTACAGTTGGCCCTATTTTTGAAGAAAAATTAATAACTCAAAAACAGCAGATTTTGAGTATACGGTACCTTAATAAGTTTTGATGCAGAATTGCATAGGCGATCTAAAATACTCATAAGGAAGATACCATGCTTCTTAAATTAAGAAAGTTGACGTGAACTTCCGGTAAACCGGAAGCGATACATAAGCGTAAATAATTTCACAAATCAGGCCATTATCCATAACTACGAATTTTCAGAATTGTAGGATTTCAGGAACATCGAAAAGTTCTACCGAACCAGTTCCGTGAATAACCCTGTATATTATTTTGTAAGTACGTATATTACTTATTTAAGTGATAGAAAACTTGCGGAAATATTTGCCAATTTGTCAAACAGACTAAAAATAAATAGTTTTATAACTTGTTTTTTTTTTCTCTCGAAAACTTCAATTTTACATCAATGCCAACAGAAAAAAAACATGGAAGATTGCACATAACAGCATTAATAAACATTATTCTATAGTTGACCATATTGTGTTTGTGTAGCGTCAGTGTCATAAAATAAGTAGTAAGTAGTAAAATAATTTTTATTGATAGCTACTTTTATTACAAATACATAAGTTATTGATTTTTATTAGAAAACAAATTTCATATAATACAGCTAGATAAATTAAGAAATGCCAATACCCTAATAGATTAGCAAACTAACCTTATACAAATACAATTCAATTGTCCCGCTAACAATCGCGCTGTAAATATTGAAATGAAGTAACGATTTGGATGAATTTCGAACACAAGAAAGTTTAATAGGACATGCTAAATGTTAAATAAAATTATAGTTATTCGCAAAATCGTAACTTGTAATATATTATGTTAAAATTCTTAGCGTATGTACGTATTTCGATTTTTTATAAAATACAATTGCATCCAATTAAACAAAGAACAATAAATATTTTAGTATATTATTGAAAGTTAGCAAATGTAATGAAGCTGTACAAAAGAATAATTAAAATGTCCTCAAGTAGGTATAAGTATGGTTACAAATCGTGGTCGCTTTCTCATACTCTTTAAACAGTCTAGTGTTCAAATCCCATGTAGCATGAAACATTTTTAAAACTTTATAAGAAGATTATCTGAAGCGTCACTAACAACTTTTGGGAAACGTCTTAATGCCACAAAAATAAAACGTTATAATTTAACCTTCTATAAATGCTACAGTTTAACGTTTTGTACATTATACTTTAATGTACTGTAAACGTTACATGAGAAATATTTCATTAACGTTTACTAGAGTTGATAGTGGGAAACTTAAAAATACAGAATTTTCCTTTATTAAATCTAAGTTTTCGCTTACTTCTTTCTAATTTTGTAAGCCGAACTTAAAAAAGAAAGTTATGCTCCTGTCCTTTCACTCGATTAACTCCACTAAGCCCTGACGAGTAAACTTAACACTTGCATTCTTGATTTTATTAATTTCAAAAGGTTATATACAATGGTAATTTTTCCTATGAACTGTATAATAAAACATATATCTAACTGTATTTTATTCACGGTGGTTTATAGACGTCCAGTGCGCTTGTAGGTACCAACACAAATATACATATTTAATACATCTAATGTGTAATTCTCTATAAATCCTTTTAGTAGTATCAGTTCTGGAATATAGCAATATTTTAGGAACGAATTTTTTCAGGTACGCACCTTTCCATATTTAAACATATTTCTGACAAAACACAATATATCAAAACGCTAAGAAATGCCACAATATAAGAACCAAAAAATGCCTATACTAGGTGCTCGTGGTGTTTTTTTTTAATGTGGTGGGTGCTTAGTTGCAGTGACTCCGTAAGCTGTATCGCTTGTCTGGCTATCACTGCAACTCTCGCGGTGTAGTTTTGTGTGTGTATGTTGTGTTCAATTGGCTTTGTGACAGCATCATATCGCCTTTTATGATGCCGCGCTGTTAATCACTTAGCTCCCAACAGCGAATGGCAAGTCGATCCGGGATTAAACTCTCTAAAAAAATGTCACAGTCCCTCCAGAGAATTGAACCCCTGCGCCTATCGTCGTCTCACAACGATAGTCAGCCGCCTAACCACTCCGGCCATCGACCCGTTAAATTGTTGGAAATCACCCTGTAAACGAGTGCAATGAAAATAGATCGAGTATTAGAAACACGTGGTTTTGACCTCACAGATCTCTTCAGCAAAATACGATATGCTATCCATGTGTTTATTAATTTTGTTAGAGAACAAAGAAGAGTAATAGTATTAAAATGAAATAATATGTTTCAAATGGCATTTTAAAATAAACATTTATTCAAGAAAGCGCCAGATTGTACAAAGTAACAAACACCTGTTTCATTTATGCAATAATGGAGAAAACACAAAATTATTTTCATAAGGGACTACAATACATTTAGATTTTATTATACCTTATTTTATGATAACTATGAAACTACAAAAATGTGTAACATGTAGATCCGAATTAAATGTTTCTGGATAGAAGTAAAATGAAGAATAAGAAGTAAACTCTTTGCCCATCAAAAAAATAGGAGGCTGGATAGGTAGTTATAACTTAATTCTTTAATTTCTTTCAAAGTAAACTAAGCATCATTAGTCATTATCTATTTAAAAGTTTTATAAATATTAAGTTTTATAGTATTAACGTGACACATTATATTTTCACCATTAAAGTTATCAAATATGACGATATCTTTTAAACGTTACACTAACATTCAGTAAGTAACGCTTAAACAAAGTTCTTTTAACGTTCATAAACGTTGAACGTTGCAAGTAACTTTCATTTAACCTTTTATAAACGTTTTCTCACTACTGTTGCTACCTGGGAAAATTAGTTTCGACAACAGCAATACATTGACAGCGAACGCATGGATCGCGCCCTTGGGTTCATATCGGGCGGTAGTCTGCCTGGAACAAATGGAGAGAGACTCCTCCTGTTAATGGCCCTATTAGACAGCGGGTAAAAATGATGATAAAAGTGAATTAGAAAAGAAACGCAATGAAGATAAATATTTCAATTCAATATGATATAATATAATATATAATAAGAGTTAATTATGTGCATCTGTACAAGGAACACAGGCGACTAAATAAAAAATACAGAACATTTTCTTCTTCAATCACAGTAGTTGGCGTACAAGCCGACAGGCTTTTTAGTTTCACCATACCCGAGTAAAAAAAAAACAAATAAAACTGAAATAGCCCTGTGGCGCGAAAATTGAATGAAAACAAAAACTCTTCTCGAGCCGGGGCTCCAGCGAACCATTACACACCCGAAAAGGAACCTCGGAATAAGAGAACCATCACCACAAAGGATAAGAATTGAAAGAAAGGATAAAATAAAGGAACAATGAATCACTATAATGGAAACTTAAAGTTAGAAAGAAAACGGAATATACAACCATAAACCTTAATTGAACCTAAACCTAATAAAAACCAAATAGAAAAAGGCGGAAAAGTACCTAACCTGATAAGATCAGAAACCAAATCCATACTCTGCCGACGTCTAATTTCACAATTAAAAAAAAGATGATTAAGATCACCTAATTCCCCACAGTCACAATCAGGAGACTCCAAAATATTGATTCTATGAAGATGATGACAATGGCCGAAACGAAGTCTGCAAATAGTAGCGACAAACGGCCTGGACAAAAAAGAAGCACTAACAAACCAGGGCCTAAGTGGTACATCTTCCTGAACTAATCTATAAAATCTACCACGGGTTACAGAAGAAGAATGCCAAAACTCACGCCACGAACCTCTCAATTCCTCCCTCAGGGAAGGAACTATGTCTTTAAAGGAAACCTTAGATCAAATCATCGACCTAACCTTCCAACTTTAGCTAAAGCGTCCACCCTTTCATTATAAGAGATACCAGAATGACCAGGAATCCAACATAAAATAATATTAATACCACAGGAGTGAGCATCATCGAAAAGCTCCCTAATCACAAAAATCAAACGACAATTTGAGTCAAGACTACCAATGCCATAAGGGCACTTTTGCAATCCGAAAATACAATATTATTCCCATTTTTTGAAGACCTAATATACAAAATAGCAATATAAATAGCAACAAACTCAGCCGTAAATGCAGAAGCCCACTCACAAATTGACCCGGAAAAAGTGAAATTCACCGAAGGAGAAAAACCCCCACTCACGCAGAGGCAGGATTAGAGTGCTTAGATCCGTCTGTAAAAAAAATAATTGAAGCCAGACCATTTCTCATTAAGATAATCCTTAAATAAAGAATGTGCAAAATCTCCCAAGACCGAATCATTAGAAGGAACCCTTTCAGTCTGAAGAATACAGGGTTTAAAAAACCTAGTATAAAAATCCACCCTAAAAATATCAGGAACAATAGCTGAATACAATACATCCTTAAACTTAACCGCATCTCTAAAACAAGACACAATCAGGGGCACACGAGATCTAAAACGACGTCAGATAAGATCAGAGGATAAGTCTAGAGCCAAAACAACCGGATTATCAGTAATCGCTAAAGTCTTCAACAAATACTTCATGGTTAAAAACCGAAAACGAAGAAACAGAGGAGGATCACCCGCCTCCAACTGAAGGGCATTGGTAGGCGTAGACCTCATAGCCCCCAACACAATCCTCAAATATTGAAACTGTACCCTGTGCAACTTCTGCTGCAAGCCATTAGAACAGCCGAAAATCGAACATCCATATTCCATTTTCGACCTAACCAGAGAAAATTACAAAATACGCATAGTTAGCCGATCAGCACGCCACTTTTTCCCACATAACGACTTAATTATATTGATAGTTTTGTAACAATTGTTAATGAGATGAGAAATATGAACCTTCCAATTTAACTTCGTGTTCAACCACAGACCCAAATAACATGCCGAGCTTTTAACAGAAATCAAAGAATCACGAAAGCGGAAACAAGCCAAAGAGAAATCCCTTCGCATTCTGGAAAACCAAACCGAGCAAGACTTTTGCGTTGACAATGTCAACCCACAACCATCCAACCAACTGCCAATTTTTCGCAACCCATCCATCATCTGACTCCTTACGACCTCAAAGTCCGAACCAGCCGTATAAATAACAATATCATCCGCGTATGCTGCCTTGGGGCAAGCCCTTAAAAGAAACTCTAGCGGATTGCGAATTTCTCAATGTCAACGTTTTTTGAATAATCGCATGAGGCAACTTATAGCAAAGCAGTTTATCAATTAAAACAGAAATAATAACATTGTTAGAGGCAGATTCAATATCTAAGAAGGACGCCACCAACATCTCACCCCTGGCAAAAGCTGACAAAATATGAGAAGATAGTACAGTCAAATTATCAATTGTTGATCTTCCCTTCGGAAATCGAAACTGAGATTTATCCAATAAGCAATGATGCTCAAACCACTATTCAATTCTCAATGTAATCATTTTCTCAAAAATTTTCCTAACACACGATAAGAGAGAAATCGGGTGAAAATTCTTCAAGCAGGATGGATTCTTCCCCGGCTTCAAAACAGGACAAACCAAAACTTCCTTCCAGGACAAAGGAACGCACCCACCGTCAAGGATATTATTAAATATTGTTAAGAGATAATTCAAAGCTTCCACAGGGAACTGCGCGATCATAGAATAAGAAACAGAATCTAAACCAGGAGATGAACTTTTATTCCCATGAATGACCTCTTGAAGCAGAGCCAAAGTAAAATGTCTACCTAAATTATTAGAATACCCCCTAAAGGAGGAGCTAATTCCTTCAAAGAAGGAACATAAGGAGGAGCAAGAGACGAAAGAAAAACGTCATGCCATTCAGACTTAAAGATACCAGAGGATCTGTCCACATTAGAACAAGCCCGAGAATAAGATCTAACCGATTTCCAAACCAAAGAGATGTCCGAATTTGCATTGAGCGAAACACAAAAATTCCTAAAATGTAACCTGTTTTTTTATTAAGAACCATTTTAGAACGAGCAATATAACGTTTGGCTATCAAATAAGCACCCATTTCTCCAGAGCGTTTAAATTGTCTGATAAGCTGTCTCCGAAGCTTCACAATCCGAGAGCATTCCTCATCCCACCAAGGACACGCTCAATGTTTACCCTTTACAGGTTTTCTTTTAGGAATAGAAACTTCTGCCGCATACATGATTATATCATAGAAATCTTCATAGGACGAAGGAGGAGCTATCTGAAACTTATTAGCGATATTCGACGAAAAGGACTTCCAATCAGCATTCTTAAACACAAAACGATCAAAAACAGTCTTATCGGGATAACACGAAAATACGCCCAAATTACCAGTTACACTAACCGGAAAATGATCACTTCCCAGAGTATCATCCAACGTAAACGAGGACAGATTATGCGCAATATCTTCTGAACAAAACACTAAATCAATTACACTAGGATTCGAAAGAGGAGGAAGAAGAAGCGTGGACGCTCCATCATTTAAATTAACCAGACCAATCTCTTCAATAAGATCAAATAAAACCCTTCCCCTGCTATTTATATCAAAGCAACCCCAAGAAGGGTGATAAGCATTAAAATCCCCTACAAGAATGAAAGGGGGTTGAACATAGGATAAAACACTCCCCCATTGCTCCAATGATAAATTGGTATCAGGCGAGATATATCCACTCACTATTGACAGATTACCAATTTTAACTATAAGAAAATGAGCTTTCTCAGGTAGAATACATTGTGGAATAAAACCAGAATATTTACATCCCTTACGAATTAAAAAAGATAGACCACCATACCCAGTATCGAGGCAATTATGAACTGCTGTGTAACATGGAGAGGTAATGAAACTACCCTACCGAAGCCATGTTTCTGCTAAAATAATCACATCGGGCTTGCAAGGTTGATCCTTAATATAACCAAAAAGACTGGCCTTGTTTTTCGAATAACTACGAATGTTCCAAAATAAAAGATTTAATGTATCATCGCTTCCACTTCCTGTATCGTATCTAGGCCCTGATAAGTTATTATGAAAAGAAGAAGGAATTACTACCCGGAGGAAATTTACAAAACCCGTCCTATCGGACTGAAATGCCGATTTTAAAGAACTAATAAGAGGATTATTATTGGTTAAATCAGGAATAGAAAAATTTTCCACTGCTGATGAAGAACTAGTGTCATTAGAGCCGATCAGCTCCTTATTAACCAAAAGATCCGGACCGCGACCATTTTTATTGATGAGATAATCCTCCTCATAAGGATTTTTCCTTTTGACAATCTGTGGCCTAGGAACATTCACTATCTTAGTAAAATTAAAGTTTTTCTTTTGCTGCGCCACTTTACAGAAGGAAGAGCTAAGTAAAGGGGAACCAGCCCGGTTAACTGGTGACCCCGACTCACTTCGAAGAGACGGGAAATTTTGCTGAGTGTACTGAATCTGTGAATCCTGAGCTACATAATTACGACGACACACTTTCGAAGCCTCAAAAAAGGAATATCCATAACGAGCCATAGTCAATTTGACATCTCTCTGAAAAATAAATTCAGGACAACTTCTATCTTTAAATTTAACCCCTTCCTCCGTTGCTAGATGATTACTCTTACAAAAAACACAGACCGGGTTAGAACCATTTGGACAACTTCCTGTCTCATGATTAAGTGCACAAGCAGCACACCTTAACTTTGACTTACACTGCGATTTGATATGACCATAACGACAACAATTCATACATTGAATAACAGGAAGAATATAAGCCTCTGGTTCTCTAAAATTGTAGAAAAGACTTATGTAATTAGGAAGATTCTTCCCTCTAAAAGTCACGATAATAGAAGAAGAATTCACTAAAATTGATTTACCATCCTCAGTTGAAGTTTTCCTCTGGATCCGTTGTACCCCCAAAATTGTCCTACCGTCACATGCCTGAATATTCTTAAAAATAGTTTCAACATCTAATTCTGGGTCAATATTCCGAACAATGCCCTAACACGAAATAAGAAAACTGGGAATATAAGCCTCAAAACCATTATTTTTACCAAAATCAGAAGAAAGAAATTTATTAACAAATTTCAACGAGGAAAATTCAATACCAAGCTTATTTCGACCCCTTTTTTCTATACGTTTTACCCCTTCAATTTTATTGGTTACAAATAGTTTGCCAATTACCATATCTTTCAATTTACCCACATTCTTATCAAGAGGCTCTATATATACCACAAAAGGAGGGCAATCCGAAATTTCATATAAACTAGATGACAATTCCAAAAAAAATTGAGTGTCCTTCTTCTTAATAATTTCTATAAATTTCTTCGTGATAATCGCAGTTTTACTACTCAAAGGAATCGTATTGGACATATCGCAGGAGTCGTTTTTGGAGTCGAGTATAAACCGAGGTCGATTGCTTTTTGCAACTCAGGCAATAAAGAAATCGGAACATCTATTTTAGATAATAAAGACAAATCCAAAGGAGATTTAATATTAGTTTCCAAACAATTAATTAACGGCACAGATTCAGAAAAATATAATTTATGATAAGATGGATTTTCGACCATCTTCGAGGCATTATCATCGGAGGGGTCAGACCCCTCCGAAGGGAGATCAATCCAAAAATATATACAAGAAAAGGAACATAATTAATAAAAAACAAATAAGGAAAAGAAAGAAAATTAAATAATTAAAACAAAAAGACAAAACTTTACCACAGGGCTACCACTATTAAATCACTTCTCAATAGGAACGGATTTAAATCACAACCGCACACTACGAACGCGAAAACTCGAATCCCATACAGAACATCAGAGAAAATCGATTAGAAAATATTACAAAGTTCTTTAAGCTAAATGCTGTCGATGTATCCAAGTTTACTTAAATTATTAAATTACTGATACAAAAACTAAATGTTTAGAAACAAGAAAATGCTGGATCCGAATACAAAAAAAGTTCCAAAAAGAACGTTGTGTGCAAGGACCGTTGGACCACAAAGTAACTTTATAATTACAGTTATTAAAACACATTTTTAGAACGACGCAACTGGAATAAAGCACTATTACAATTAAACTTATCTCTTGTAACAACTAAAGTATTTATTAAAATTTTAAGCAGCTACTCTTATATAAGTAAATGTGAGCCAATAATACAATTAAGGTTCTCTCTATCCATTATAGATTAATATTCTATACCACTAAATTTTAATTGTCACATAAGCATACATGCACTTATATTAGAGACTACTGACAAAACAGATAACAAAATACAATCACCTGCTGTTCGGAAAAAAGCATACAATATCCTGCTGCAACATTACATATGTACAGCTACAGACAAGCATAATTTTTAGAAATTTTTTAATACGTAATTTCTGGAATTTTGCCTTGTTTCCAGGTTTACGTAGGCTGTTTGAAATCATTTTATCTAAATTTTGCGATTGTTTATTTTTTAGACATAATATATAAACTTTACTTTGCAGATAACTTTACCTAATACTCCACCGATCACCGCCTTTACTTTTTCAATCTGTACTCAAAAATGTATGTTTCCATTTAATACTGTCCACAAAAAACAAAATTTCCGAAAAAGTTGCATGCCACTTATTAGATTGGTTCGAATTGGTAAACATTAGATTGGAAGAGTAATGCTGTTTTCAACGAAACTAAGCTTGTGAAATTCGCTTCAACATAACCGGAGTTACATGTATATTCCTTCAAAACAAAGTTTCCCTTCCCCCCTCGCCTTATTTGACGAAATACAAAAAAATTCTCCAGTATAAAATATGTATCGTATTGAAAATCAATCGTATACAGGTTGAACAACCCAAATACTTGGCATTGTAAATAGCATTACATGACATGCTGACAATTTGCATATATCAAGTATATTGATTGCGTTTTTTCATAAAATAAATGAAATTCAAACAATTTTAAATATTGTTTATCACTTCGAAAAGTTCGGTTGTATTACTGGCCTTTAGTGATTATAATAAATAAAATATTACAACGAACTGGAAATTAAATATTTTTGACATATGCTAATTGTTAGCATGTCACAGATACGAGAATACAAAATGCAATAATTTGACTTTGACAATATCGTACATCTACCTCGTATCACCATCTCCGTCATTCTAACGCATACACGTATTTCACCAATGCATGTAATGCTATTTACAATGCCTAGTATCTGGGTTGTCCAACCTGTATATTGTATGTATCACAATAACTTTGAGCATTGGCAATCAGTATTGTTGGTATAGCCAATTTTCTGGAGATATTTTTCGAGTGCGTGGTTGGTCACCCATCATCAGAAGCGACGCCATCTTCTGTCTCTTAAATTGCCACAGAGGACATTGGTCGATATTTGAAATTCCCATCCTACTGGCAATCCAACCCATACATAAGTTTTTGCTGCCTGAATTTGTTGGGTTGTGGGGATCGCAGTAGCTTTGAGTATGGGCGAGTCTTCATTTTAGTATATTCCTAATGGATGTAGAGCTATGAATTTTTTCAGAAAAAATATTATGAGTTATTTCCTGTCGGATGCAGTACTTTCCGAAAACATTGTGTCGCAGGTTACCGAGATAATAGCCATCTTTGTTATCTTTTAACGTTGGCAATGTGCGATTTCGTTTCATATTTGTAATTATTTTTGAAACGTACTGTTTATCTGAGGTCAGTTTGGGTTGCCTACGGTTCAGGGTGTTTTCAGTCCATAAATTTTGTCTGCTTTAAGTAATTTCGGCGCTGAACACGCGTTTGCGCGTTATCGCTTGAATCTCTTCGCGAGGAAAACGGTCCTCCTGTTCTGACATGAGGCAGAGACGCACGTATTGTCATAGCAAGGCTGCCAGTGATTTTCTCTGGTTGAAATTTTATTTCGGTGTAGTGCCGGATATGTGTACACTGGTTGATTAATAAGAATAACAGCATTTGGGTATAGTTTGGATGTTTAGGGCGGCTGTTATTTTTGGTAGCGCGTAAAGCGGAGTGACCTTGCTGCAAATCTTCCGTTAATGGCGTCTTTTGTGGCCTCGAGGTGAAGCCTTTATTAAATCTTCATTTTGGGTAGTATTTCCTCGATTTGATCGGTAAGCGTTTTTAGATATTTGCGTTTTGAGACTAATTTGGGTGTGTCGTTTTATTTTTAGGGGTTTTGCGCTTTAATTTTATAAGTTATTTGGTCTGTTTTACTTGTACCCGAAGTGGATTTGCTAGGGTTATCGGAATGACGTATTTTGAATCTAGCGTATGATGCTTCTTGTACTTTCAATTTCCTTTTTTTGGAGGTTTTTTAAATTTATGTGGCTACGCTATTTGCGCACCCACTGTTTATATTTTTTGTACTGTTACCTTTTAATATTTTCTTTTAATAAATTTTGGTAACTTGTTTATTTCATTGTTTTCTTAATGAGCGCTTTGGGTACGACGGGAGACTATTGTTGGTTCCGGTCTTTTTTATCCTTTATTTATAATGCGCGAATTGTGATTGGGGGAGTTTACTTTCACTCGAACCAAGTGTTCCTGTTTGCCTTACACAAGATAGGGGGGATTAATTTTTAAACAGGTGGCGCCTTATTTTCTGTGCAGTCGCGCACCAATTTTACCCTCGCCCGTCTTCGCGAGCCGACTGGCACCCCCAAATGACGGCAAGCTCTTCAAAAAGGTAGGTTCTGGATTATCCAACACAATTTTAGCGTTAAGGAGCTGCGGTTCTTGCATTTCGAAAGCATTCTTTTTTTATTGTTTAGCCTTTTAGGAAGGCGTCATACGTCAATTGTTTTCTCGTTCAAGATGTGCATTTCGGATAAAATCAAATTCGCCTATTTGGAATAACGTTGGAAATTTGGAATTTTGAGAATCGGTATGGTTGGTATGACCAATTTTCTGGAGATATTTTTCGAATGCGTAGTTGGTCACCCATCGTCAGAAGCGACGCCATCTTGTGTCTCCTAAATTGCCAGAGAGGACATTGGTCAAGATTTGAAATTCCGGGCCTACTTGCAATCCAACCCATATATAAGTTTTTACTGTCTGAATTTGTTTGGCCGATAATGTAATAGATTGTGTGCATCGCAGTAGCTTTGAGTATAGGCAAGCCTTCGTTTTAGTATATTTCTTATGGATGTAGAGCTCTGAAATTCTCCGGATCGATATTATGAGTTATTTCCGGTCGGATGATGTACTTTACCGAGATAATAGCCATCTTTATTCTCTTTTAATGTTGACGATGCGATTTCGTTTCATATTTGAAATGAGCGTGAGAAGTGTGTTTTTTAGATCCAATTTTTTTTCTAGCTCAAGATGTGCATTTCGTAGAAAATCAATGTCCCCTATTTTGAATGACGTTGGAAATTTGACATTTTGACAATCGGTGTTGTTGGTACGACCAATTTTCTGGAGATATTTTTTGAGTGCGTAATTGGTCACAGATCGTCAGAAACGACGCAATCTTGTGTTTCTTAAATTGCCAGAAAGGACATCAGTCGAGACTTGAAATCCCCGGCCTACTAGCAATCCAATCCGTATATAAGTTTTTACTGTCTGAATGTGTTGGGCCGATAATGTAAGAGGTTGTGGGGATCGCAGTAGCTTTGAGTATGGGAGGGCCTTCATTGTAGTGTATTTCTAACGGATGTGGAGCTTTGAATTTTTCAGGATCGATATTATGAGTTACCTCCTATTGGATACAGTACTTTCCCAAAACCTTGTGTCACAGGTTACCGAGATAATAGCCATCTTTGTTCTTTTTTAGTGCTAACGATGCGATTTCGTTTCGTATTTTAAACGAGCGTGGGAAGTGTATTTTTTTAGGTACAATTGTTTTCTAAACATGTGTCTGGATAACGCAATCTTTCCTAATAAATTAAAAAAGTCAATCATTAAATTGATACACAAGAGAGGCAAGAAAACAGAGCTGAACAATTACAGGCCTATTTCTCTGCTAACTAACTTTTCGAAAGTGCTGGAAAAAATCATATATGTTAGACTATATGACTTTTTGGAAAAATGAAATATACTTTGCGACAATCAGAATGGCTACATTAAGCAAAGAAATACCACAAGAGCAATATACCAAGCCATGGCAGAAATCCTAAATGGAGTAAATAGCGACGAAACTACGTTTGGTATCTTTATGGATCTCACAAAAGCTTTCGATAGTGTTGATCATGAAAAATTGATTCAAAAATTAGAAATATATGGCGTTAGGGGGGAAACTCTTAATCTAATAGCATCCTATCTGTGTAGTAGAAAACAGGCGGTGATGTCTGGAAGTGGCAGCAGCCGGACATCTGAATGGCTGGAAATAGAAAGAGGAGTACCACAAGGGTCAATTCTGGGCTCGCTTCTGTTTTTGGCCTATACAAATGACATCCCGGCGGTTACACAATACACAACAACATTGTTCGCTGATGACACTTCTGTCATTATTAGAACATTAAAAGAGAAGATCGATGGCGAAGTAATTTTGACATTAAAGGATTTTAGTGAGTGGTTTTTACAAAACAACTTAGAACTAAATATAAACAAAACAAAAATTATGCAGTTTTCGTGCTTCAAAAGGGAAGGAAAAAATTTAGATATAACGACATTGATCTTACCACTGCAGAAGCTGTCACATTTCTCGGCGTACAGATTGATTCGCAGTTAAACTGGAAAAGTCACATTGAATACCTGGCGGGAAAGATATCTTCATTTAACTATGCACTTCGTGTGATATCAACTTCAGTAAATACTGCCGCAAGCCGTGCCGCCTATTACGCTTACGTTCATTCTCGGTTAAAGTACGGAATTATCTTCTGGGGATCGTCTGTTGGAGTCTCGCGGTTGTCTGTGTTGCAAAAGGCTTGTATACGAAGTGTTTTTAACCTAAAATATAGTGAATCGTGTAAAGAGACCTTTAAAAACAATGGTATACTTACCTTGACAGGAATATACATCTACGAGTGCGCAGTGTTTGTGAGGGAGAATTTCAACTTTTTCGAAGAACAGCAGCTCATACATCCGTATACCACGAGAGGGACAGAAAATGCCTATTTACTCCTTCCGCAAACTAAAAAGACACTAATTAGCAAAAGTGTTATCTCGCAAACAGTTAAGATATATAATCACTTACCTGCAAGTTTGAAACAAATGTCGAATAAGAACCACAAACGACATCTCAAAAGTGTTATAGCACACAAAGCATATTATAATATAGCAGATTACTTTTCAAGCCAACTCTGACTTTAACGTTACATTATGTATATGTGTAGTTTTTTTGTAGTATTAGGTATATGATGACTTGAAGTTTTTTAACTTTAATTGTTATGGTTGTTTAATCTGTGTATATGTATGTGTGTGTATATAATATATATATGTTGTGCATCTGTATTTCTTATACATATTTGTAATGAAACACTTGACGTTTCCAACGTATTTTGTAATATATTAAATGGAACAAAGAAAAATAAATAAATAAATAAATAGTAGTATAACTACACCGGTTCTACCACAGTCACTCAACGTGGACAACCTGTATAGTCGGCATGCCCTGTATATACCCTCTTACGTATTGCTATGACCTAGGCGTTTGTGGATGACGCAATAGTCGTACCTTTTTTATAATTTGCATGCGGGATACGGCATAATTTAAAAAATGTCTTTTGCGGTTCGTTGTGGTCATTGCTATGACCTACTTGTAGGCGTTTGTGGATGATGCAATAATCGGAATACATACCTTTCTTATAATTTGCATGCGGGGTACGACATAATTTTAAAAATATCTTTTGCTGTTCGGCGCAAACGATTTCCAGTGAAAGGACAAGTTTCTAACAGCCTAATAGCGTTTTATGCAGACTTTGAATATAAAAGCGAGAATAATCGAATGGGTATATATTAGACAGTTAGTGATCGTGTTATCAACACTTTTCTTCCCAACAGATGCCCCCTGTAATTGGCGCAAGCTGTTGGGGGATGCTAAGGCATGGATTATTATTATTATTATTATTATTATTATTATTATTATTATTATTATTATATTGTATGTAAGTATATTATTTTAAATTATTAATATTTAAGCTTATGTATGTTTAATGTATTGTTTCTTTTAGGGAAAAATGGTATCTGAAATCGCTAAGCAAATCATTAATGCAATGGAGCACGTAAAGGCAACGATCCGGAGAAGTGATGCCGTTACACCGTTCGTCAGTATATGTTCCGGTAACCTCAGGCTTCAGAATCGTGCCCTGAAGGCGGCCGATAACGTGGGAGAACGCAACAACATACAGGCTGCGATATGTCGGATGTTGGACTACCGTACCTTCTCCAAGGCGTTGGAGATTCGCGGAGGTGGCAGAGTGCAAAACAATCGAATCCGCTGGCACGAGGTACAATCGACCTTCGTCAGTAGAATCCGAACGGGCTGTACTGTCAAATGCTCACATGCAGACCAGAGAAGCTTCCTCGACGATGCCAAAAGTATGTTTGTGAGGCGCATAAGAAATGCACCGAAGGAGGTGGCGTTCTTAAAAGTAAATAGCATCTTCACCGGTAAATTTGTTATACAGGACCCAGAAGAGTTGAAGCACATAGCTACTAAAAATAGGACTATAAGTGTGGATACCAACCTGGTCCAATGGTATGACGACTTCGTTCAAGCGGAGATTTTGCGTGAGCTGGAGGAATTTCAAGTAAGTAAATGTTCTTCACTACAATTTTAGAAATTAAAATTACATCGTTTTGTAGGAGCGAGATAGTGGCTGGGCATTAGCTGCTGTGGTTGATTTAAATATATCATCAACTATTATAATCCTTTAAGAGTCGGTTCATATCTTCCAACACCCCCAGCAATCCAGAAGAAGAAAGCCTGCGTCAACGTACACAACAACGACGATGCTTGCTTTGCTTGAGCTGTAGTTTCAGCGCTGTTTCCAGGGGCCTACAATCCTCAAAGAGTGTCTAGTTACCCCCATTACTCCACAGTACTAAATACAAAAGACATTAGTGGCTTTGGATTTGTCCATAAGGGTTACTCGGGAACAGCTCCCGAGCAATTCGTGTGCGTGAACAGTGAACTAACTCAGTACAGTTCAGGTACAGATAAAGAGTAAACAAATAAAGGGTGGTGGGGTGGCGGCCATGTAAACACAGATGTAACAACTTTTCAAGCATTGAGGTAGAATAAGTAGGGAGACGCTATCACGTGGTTAAAACGGCGGAGGTCGGCCATATTGGTACACCATTTTACGTCGTTATGTATGGTTGTGATTATTTCAATTCGACCCAGTTCGACCTGGTGAGGCAGCCATATTCGTACACCATTTAAGCCCCGCCCAGTGCGCCGTTTTGAACATACGACATACAGGAAATATGTTTCATAGCGTCTCCTTAGTATACTAGCTCAATGCTTTCAAGTTTTCGTTTTGTCTACAATCCATTCAAATTGTCAACACTTTTTTGTAAACAAACCCAAGTGCGCATGCGGGAGCATATCGCCCCAGCCGAAAGGTTGGTGCACCAGGGGCGAGGGAAAGCAGAAACGGTGCTGTACAAGTGCGAATCACATGGCAAAATAGAACGACAGGTAGGTGACCCGGAACAGCTCCCGAGGTGTACGGTACATAAATCGAAAGCCACTATTACGTTTCCAATGCGCCGCGAAAACATTAAAAAGTTTGAAAAACTAAATACTATGAGTGTAAATGTATATTGCATAGATAAGAATAAGTGCGTCCCCAATCGACTTACTAAAGACAAAAAGGATCGTCATGTTAATTTATTGCTAATTAGAAATCGTGAGACGGCCCACTACGCTTGGATAAAGGACTTACCACGCCTTGTATCCAGACAACTTACTACCATAGAACACAAAATGTTTTTTTGCGACCGCTGCCTTCATTATTTTTACAGTGAAGAAAATTTGCGTACTCACGAACAAAAGTGCAGTAGTATCAACGAGTACAAAGTGAGCTTCCCGGATTAAAAAAATTAAATTTAAAAATTTTAAGAATTTTAAGAATAAGTTGTAAGCCCCCTTCGCTGTATACGCAGATTTTGAATGCCTTTCCCAGCCAACCAACGACCCCAATGAAACACATATTCATGTGCCTTATAGTGTAGGATATTATTTTAAGTGTAGTTTTAGTGAAGACCTTAGCTACTACCGCAGCTATAGAGGACAGCACCCAGCAAAATGATTAGTGCGCGAGTTAAAAGACATTGCGGAAAATGTAAAAACTACGTACTGGTACCCCAAACCTATGAACAGATTAAGTTCTGAAGGACACAGACAATTTTATACAGCCGCCGTATGTCACATATGTGAAGAGCCCCTTGGTAAAGAAAGAGTGAGAGATCATTGTCATCTAACTGGAAAGTATAGGTATGTTATCTTTTATACATTTAAAAATAGCTAAATGTAATTTCGTTTGCAAAAGTGGGGCCCATGTTCAATGCAACTTGGAATACCGTGACACTAAGACCATCCCCATGGTGTTTCACAACTTGTCTGGGTACGATCGAGGATTCAGACATCAAATTTAAATTCATAGACTCGTTCCGATTTATGGCCCCGTCCCTAGAGGAGTTAGCTTCATACCTGAACAACTATCCCATATTAGACAGCGAATTGAACATGGACGCGACTTTGTTCAAGCGAAAGGGAGTATTTCTCTATAGTTACATCTCAACGTATGGCGAGAATTTAATTGCGAAACTATAGGGAACTATTCTGATTTGTATATGAAAACGGATGTGCTACTCTTGGCTGACGTGTTTGAACATTTCCGAGGCACCTGTATGAAAACCTTTGAGCTAGATACCATCCATTATTATACAGCCCACCGATTGTCGTGGGACGTCATGTTGAAATATACAGGCATTGAATTGGACATTCTCCAGGATGTTGACATGCTCATGTTTTTAGAGCGCGGAATTAGAGACGGTTTGAGTCAATGCTCTGCTAGACATACGAAGGCTAATAACAAGTACATGTCAGACTATGATCCAGCCCTGCCTCGTACGTATTTGATGTACTGCGATGTCAATGCCATGTACTCGTGGGCCATGATGCAGCATTTGCCCTATGGAGGATTGGAATGGGTCGAAGATGCGACAAACTGTAATTTTAACATTCCCGACGATGATGATATAGGATTTATACTTGAAGTGGACCTGGATTACTCACAACATATCCACGACAGACATAGCGATCTTCCAATGGCTCCATAAAAAATTAAACCTCCACGAGCAAAACAATAAAAGATGTTGGCTAGGTTATATAATAAAAACAATTACATTATTCATTATAGGAATCTAAAACAGTACCTTAATGAAGGATTGGTACTTAAAAAAATTTACAGAGTGTTAAAAGTTAAACAGAGTGTTTGGTTAAAGCCATATATCGACTTAAACACAAGACTGCGGCAAAGCGCTAGGCGTGAATTTGAGAAAAACTTTTTTAAACTTCTCTATAATTCAATTTTTGGAAAGACCATGGAAAACGTAAGACTTCGTCGTGATATAAAAATTGTACATAAATAGGATGGGCGGCATAGTGCCTAAGCGTTAATTAGTAAACCTTAAGTGTAGTACTATTTTTAACGAGAACTTGGTAGCAATAGAATTATTTAAGGCTGAAGCAGTATTCGACAAGCCAACATACGCCGGTATGTGTATCTTAGGTATATATGTATATCAAAAACAATCTTATATGATTTTCATTATAACTACATGAAAAATTTGTATGGTGCAAAGTGTAAACTGTGTTATACGGATACGGATACGGATTCTCTCATCTATACAATAGAGACGGGCGATGTTTATGCGGATATGAAGCTAAATTTACATCGGAATATGCTAAAAATAATGTATATGGTATAGCTCGACTCAATAAAAAAGCCTGGCTTGATGAAGGACGAAGCAAATTGAGTACTATTTTTAGAATTTGCAGGCCTGAGAGCTAAGCTTTATGCATGCAAATTTCAAAATTTTAATACAAAGAAGACTAAAGGTGTGAAAAACTATGTGGTGAGGCAGGAAATCCTGTTCGATGACGACATAAGGTGTTTAATTAGCGAGAAACATATGTGCCACGAACAGAAGGGAATAAGATCATTTAAACATCAACTTTACACCACTACACAAACCAAGATTTCGCTTAGTCCATATAACGATAAACGTTTTCGGGTGCAGGTTTTTACCGATACCTTGCCCTGGGGGCATTATAGCCTACCTGTTTAACACCACTACCACCCCCACTACGAAAGCAGATTTATACATTAGAAAGATATTACTGTAATATTTAGTTTAAATTCAAGAAGGCTCGGGAAAACTATGGAGTCAAGTAAGAATATTACAAAATGTTTTTTTTTAGATTTTGTTACAGCCCAACAATATAACGATTTTGTACAAAATGCTTTACGGATGCAAGAGGAAAACATATCCAAAGAGAAACAGCTAATTGGGCAATCAACATATATTTTAAATAGAAGTGGCTCCAAATGGATTAGCGTAGGGCTGTCTCCTGCTGCAGGATTTACAACAAACGTTCAAATTAAGTCTGCAACAAATAAAATCTTTTTTACCACCGAGGAATGGATTGAATTTAACCAACCTGAAGGTTGTAGTGCCAACCATCAGATGGAATACAGTTCATAACAAAGACATTGATGTAATTCGTCTGAAGATTAGAGGCCAGCAGCTGACAATCTCTAAAGAAACATACAATAATATTTATAAATTAAGAGAATTAGTCGATCAAAGACTCTCCATTTTGACCTGTCGTAATTTTGTTAAATTTTACAAGTTAGTTCTATCATCCTGCGTAGAGCTGCAAGGGGATCTTTACTGGAATATAAAATCTAATGTTGGAAGCGATACATATAGCATTATATATGTATACACATTTACTACCGTAAACTATGACGTGGAATATTTAAAATAAATAGTTAAGAAATAAAATGTTACCTTAAATCTGTTTTTTACTTCATAATAATCTAATAAATACAAAACTCAACAAATTTATTTAAAAAATATTAAAGTTAAATTCATCTTTTCGTTTAATGTATTCACCTACAATATTGTATTGAACTTAATATATCATGATCAAATTTGGAAGAATCAGCATTTAAAGATTCTTTTCTTGCTGTTTGAAATGCAGTAATAACGTAACGCGGCTTTTCTAAATTGGTGCTCGTTTTAATTGCCCAAATGTCGGTCGTTGTTTCACGCAGAGAAAGCAGTGTTAATTTCCCCAGTACTTCGCAGTGTTTCCACGTAGTTGCAGGAAAAATAAAATATAAACAGACACACACTTTAGGAACAACTAACTTTATATTCTGTCTCTACTACAAAAATAAATACTACAATATGTATCTCGTAACGGATATATCAACCTTTTGTTTTTATACACATGAAGTTCTTCATACTACTACTACCTCTATCGGACCGCTCCTAAACTAGAATGTTAGAATTGCACACACTTCAACACTCCCCTCCAATTCTACATTAAAACTAATAATAACTTCTTTACAATTCTACTAAAAGTTTACTTTGAAAATATTTAAACTTGGTTTTATTTAGAGCCTTTGTAAAAATATCAGCAGTTTGTTCTGACGTTGGAACGTATTTTAGAATAATTTGTTGCGTTAATGTATAATCGCGTATAAAATGGTGGCGGATATCGATATGTTTCGTTCTTTTTGTTTCTAAAGTATTTGCCATCATTATGCACGACTGATTGTCTTCATATACATACATAGGATATACATTTATTTGTGCAATTTCGTTCAGAATTTGTGCGATAAAAATACATTCCGTAAGACATGATGACAATGCAATGTATTCTGCTTCTGCACTTGATAATGCTACTATGTTTTGCTTTTTGGTTTTCCAAAATATTAAATTGTCAAATAGCTTTATCATAAAACCGCTAATACTTTTTCTGTCCATAGTATCTTGAGCAAAATTTGAATCTACATAGGCTGTTAAACTAGTCTTACTTTCCTTTGATTTTGAAAATTGTATACCTAAATTTTCTGTTGCCTTTAAATAACGTAGGACATGTTTCAAATGAGCCCAATGTTCGGCATTGTAATTCTTTTCAAACATACTAAAATAAGTTACAGCATAACTTAAATCAGGCCGACTTCCAAGCATAAGATACATTAAGTGACCGATCAGCTCTTTATATGGATACTTTGTAATCTTCATCATTATCTATACTTAATTTTAAACTTAAATTAGGTTGAATTGGTACACTACTTGGTTTACAATCGTTCATTTTGAAATTAGTTAAAATTTTTTCAACTAGAGGCTTTTGACTAATTACAACTTTGTTATTTGTTCTGAGAATATCTAAACCTAAAAATTTCATTTTTCCATTGTTTGTTAAGTCTCTCATTTCAAACTTAGACATAAGTTGTTGTTTAACATTTTTCAAGTTTACATCAGATTTTGACATAATAATAAGATCGTCAACATGAACAAGTAAAAACAAATTTGAATTGTAATATAGACATGGATCTGCTTGAGATCTTTTTAACCCTAGATCTATTAGATGTTCGGTTAACTTATTATACCAACATTTTGGCGATTGCCTTAAACCATAGAGGGCTTTCACTAATTTACACACATAGTTAGGTTGTGTTTCGAGTCCGTCTGGTACTTCCATATATACCGGCTCATTCAAAACACCATTCAAGAATGCACTTCTGACATCTAACTGATTAATGCACAGTTCCAGTTGCACACTTAATGATAAAAGAATACGTATCGTTAGCATCCGCGCTACCGGAGAGTACACGTCATCTTGCACATCACTTTGTAGAAATCCTCGAGCCACTAATCTTGCCTTCTTGATCATCTTCCCATTCCTCTCTTTTTCATTGAAGATCCATTTTGAGTCGATGATTTCCATTTCTTGTGTTCTTGGGACAAGCTCCCATGTTTGGTTGTGCTTGTGAGCTTCTAGTTCCTCTTTTATAGCCTCTATCCATCCTTGATCCATTTTTACTGCTTCTGAATAAGTCTGGGGTGTAGATGGTGATACATTTCCAATTGATAATGCCATCATAACATCTACATTATAATCCTCGAATTTCTTTGGTGGTTTTATCGTTCTAATTGGTCTTTCATTTCTTGGTTCTTCTATTCTTTTATCTTCTTTTTCATTTTGGTTCTTTTGACATTCATTATCTTCATTTTCCGAATTTTCTTCTCCTTCACTTATGATTATTTTCTCTTGTTCTCGTTCAGCTGTCTCATATCTTCTAGTTTCATCAAAAACTATGTCTCTTGCTGTGATTATCTTTTCTTTTTCTGGATCCCAAACTCTATAACCATTATCTGTGTATCCCATTAAAAACATTTTCTTTGATCTGGGTTCTAATTTTCCAATTCTATTTTCTTTGGGTATGTGAACATATGAAGGAGAGCCAAATACCCTCATTTTGTCTAAATTCGGTTTTAGTCCCAGCCAAATTTCTGCGGGAGTTTTTCCTTTAGGTAATACTGAAGTTTCTGTTCTATTTGTCAGATATACAGATGTTCTTGTAGCTTCCTCCCAAAAATGTTTAGGCAACCTTGCATCAAATATGAGGCAACGTGCTTTTTCCATTAAGGTTCTATTAAAGCGCTCAGCTATACCATTCTGTTCTGGTGTATTTGGTATAGTGTATTCTACTTTGATACCTTTTTGTTCACAAAATTGTTTAAAGTCTTTTGATTTATATTCTCCCCCATTGTCACATCTCAATCTTTCTATCTTTTCCTTAAATTTTGCTTCTATCATGGCTACATATGCTTTAAACTTCTCAATATCATCATTTTTATTGAACATAAAATAAACAACTGCGAAGTGTGAGTAATGATCGATAAATGTAACAAAATATTTCTTACCATCATACGTAGAGGGAGTTATGGGGCCACACACATCTGATGAAACCACTTCTAGAATTCTTTTTGGTTTTCTTTCTTCCCCTAAAGCCTTATGTGGTTCTCGAGTCTGCTTGCCTTGCAAACATGTTTCACATAGACCCTCCGATGGATATTTAGATGAGTGTCCCATACGTCGATGCCACAGATTTTTGTTACCTTCTGTCATATTTACTTGATATGATGCTTTTAGTATAAATGTCAGGTAATATAAATTCCCATTTAGTTTTCCTTGTGCCACTGTTATATCATTTTTCTGTATTTTTACCTGTTTATCTTCAAATATAATTTTCATACCCTTATCCTCCAGCTTCTTTACTGACAGTAGGTTATGCGACAAATTTTCACACATTAACACATTCTCCATTGCTATTTTCTTTCCATTATTTGTTTCTACTCTCAATATTCCTTTTCTTGTAGCAGCCACAGATTCCCCCACCTTTGCTACACTTATGTTTTGGTTTATAATTTCTGCATCCTCTAAGAATCTCTTTAACGATGCTTTAACAAGATGATTGGTTGCACCACTATCTACCACAAAAGTTATTACATTTTCACTTGTGTTACCTATTAAGCTCTCATCCTTTGTTAGGAAAGCAATTTCTTCATCATCTTCAGCGACATTACACTTTCCCGAGCCATTCCTTTTATTGTTTGGACAGTCCACTTTTTTGTGCCCTTTCCTTCCACATTTGTAACATTTATATCGAAATGTAATTGGTTCTTCTGTTGTACCTCTACCTTCATTATTCCCTGAATATGATTCTCGTTTCCATTTCCAATATTTCTTTTTTTGTGCCACAAACGTTTGAGCGTTTCCTTCTGCAATATCTTCTTTATTCTTGTTTTGCCTTGCTTCTTCCATCATCAGTTTGCTTTTGATAAAGTCTACGGTGACATTTGTATTTCCCTGACAATATAAAATGTCTATTGCTGTTGTTACAGACTGATATTCTTCAGGCATTGCTGATAGAAGCTGAGTCACTACTTCACTCTGCTCAATTTTCACATCACAACTTCTTAATTCTGCCACAGTCTTTTCAAACTCAATCAGAAATTCATTTAATGTACATTTTCCAGATACAAATTTCATGTTTCTTAACTTTCGCTGGAGTTGCACTTGTAATGCAATACCTTTTTGCATATATGTTCCTTGTAACTCCTTAATTATTTCTTTTGCTGTATTTTTTCCTTTAATCATTTCCAATACATTATCTGCCACACAACTTACGATTATATTTCTGGCTTTGACATCGTTTTTCTTAAAAGCAGCGAGTTCCGTTACATCAGTAGGAGGTTCCATTGTCAGCACTTCCAAAACTTCGTTTTTCTCCAGAATAAGTTTAACTCTATATTCCCAATTTGAATAGTTGCTTCCGTCAAACGGTTTTACACCATTATTCACGTGCGCCATTTTTGAACGAATCTTACAATTCCTGTTTACTTCCTTTATTACTGCTCTGGGCCCATAACCTGTTAATTTCCCCAGTACTTCGCAGTGTTTCCACGTAGTTGCAGGAAAAATAAAATATAAACAGACACACACTTTAGGAACAACTAACTTTATATTCTGTCTCTACTACAAAAATAAATACTACAATATGTATCTCGTAACGGATATATCAACCTTTTGTTTTTATACACATGAAGTTCTTCATACTACTACTACCTCTATCGGACCGCTCCTAAACTAGAATGTTAGAATTGCACACACTTCAACAAGCAGTTCAAATAGGTCCCAAGGGCATGTAAATTGTTTTATTACTATTCAGCGTTTTTAATAATTTCAAACGAATTTGCATTTATAATTATTTTCCGATAATCCTCTGCAAATCCTAGGAAGAACTTTAAGGGAATGTAAGCATTAAAATTGTTGCTCGAAGAAATTGTAGGTAGTGTTTTGCAATTTGGACACCATCCTGCCATTTCAGGAAACTTTGTTTCATTATCAGTGTATAATGCATAAGCCTTCATGGTGCTTATAATTCCAGGCTATATGCATTTATCTACTTCTACACCATTAATTTCAGAACGGATTTGATCAAACAAAAAGTCATAAGCGTTATTTGTTAGTTTACAAGTACCAGTGCCGGCTGTATCGGGTTTAAACTTTCTCTCAATATATAGAAAAGTTTCTGAGGGTAATGTCTACGAGTCTTCGTGGCTTATAGAAATGCGTATTTCATCATTGATCTTGAAGTTACTCACTCTGGGGTAGTAGGCATGGAGTTGCTTTTTGGTTATTGCATCGTCGAACCTTGAAATATGTCGAACGAGAGAATGTTACAAGGAAATCTCGATTTTCACGTGTTAACTGATTAACGTCTTCTTTACAACTGGTGAATAATGATGGTGACGGAGAATTTTTATAGCGATTATAATCCAATCCCATATCTCTTCAATTCTAATCTAATAACCATATCTTCGCCGCGAAAATCAACAGAATCAGCGTCTTGATCCATTAATCGGAGACAAATATTGTCAATACGAGATTGGAAGATAAATAACATTTCTAGGTTCGATGTTGATACTAAATCCAGGCTCCACTGAAGGGACAAATTCAAACAACGTATGCGATAAACGTCCGTCGTAATAGGCTGTCGTAACTATATTGCATTCCACGCGAATGGTGATCACTTTTATAATTTGGATTCGAAGATCTGACACGTGCTCTACGTTTGGTTAGAGTACCTTCTTGCTAAATCTAAGCATCCTGCCAATAAAATCGTAAAATCTATGGAAAACTTGCTCTTTACTTTACATTGTTGCGTACTGTTGTTAGGTTTTAAAGAAATTACCGCATCCTTGTTGTTATCGTGTGGAGCTAAGGAATTTTACAAAAATTCTTCTGTATCGGTTACTTCGTAAGCTCCTGTTGGTATCGTTAGAACTTAATTATCGTAATAAAACCTATTTCGGCCATCGTGAATGTTTGATATTGTGTTATAAGCATTCAAACCTATTAATCCAAGTGCATACTCATATCTAGGATCTAATTCAATCGGTGGATAATAAGTAGAGCTAAACTCATTGCTCGTACTTCTCAATGTAAACGTGCGCGACATGATTATTTGTAGCATTTTTCATACAAGAACTTCAAACAAAGATATCCACAATTGATACTGTCATAATTTTGATACACATCATGATTATATGTCACAATTTTTAAAATAGTAAATTAATTCGTTGGGTGGTTTCAAGTTGCCAAATGAATCAAAGTATTCGACAGTAGATCCTTTTTAAAAATATGCAATCTAATGTGTTCCAGGTTCGCTATTTGAGTCCAGATTAACGACTGCACACTCCATATCTTTAGGACTTTTTGGTAAATTATCCCTCATAAATACTCCTCGAAAATGGAGAAGATGCGCGTTACCAAATTTTAAAATATAAATATTGGTCAGTGGTCTGTGTGACAGTCGCTTTAAAAGTTTTTTTGTTTATCAAAAATAATGCCGTGCCTTTGACGTAAGGTCTCAAATATAAACCATCGCCCTTTTTCCTAAGGCAATAGCTTCCATAGTTTTATTGTGTCTCTGTGCCTCAGCTAATTCTTTCTGGGCTGATTTCTCCTTATTAACGGCTTGCGCTATTCCAGCCGCTCACCCGGCAAGACCGCCCAACGCACTTAAACCAGCAAACAATGGTATTGGAAACGGTAAGAAACCACCAGTTTTCGGCAGCGGTATGACTCGAGGTCTTCGAACATTTTTTCTTTCACCTACATTTTTTACCGCGGCTCTAGCTGCAACAAGAGCTAATTTATCGCCTTCCTTCAGATTTCCGGTTTTGTGATTTTTCACAGTGTTCTTTGCTGTTAGGAAAATTGATTTTCATCACCACCATTGATAACATGTTATAAAATCTTTCTCACAGTTCGCTTATTATTATTAAACAGAAAGGTGTTGTTCAAATAAAAAATTTAGATACTCTCTTTAGCGCTAATCAGCCAACGCAACAACGTCATGGGTGGCTACTACCAAATATTATACGTTGTATTCTAACCGAGGTAAATGGTGGGGGTAAGACTAACGTGATGTTAAATCTATTGATTGACGAAAACGGTCTCTCTTCGACAACATCTACATCTTATTCCAAGTCCTTACATCAACCAAAGTATCAATTTCTACAGCGAGTTTTCGAAACTACCCCGCAAGTAAAATACTATGCGTTCAAAGAGAGCGAGGAAATATTAGATCCATCGCAGACGCGTGAAAATTCGATTTTCATATTCGATGACGTAGCAACCGATAAGCAGAATAAAATTAAGGAATGCTTTAGCATGGGGAGACATAAATCGGTTGATAGTCTTTACCTTTGTCAAACTTATGCTTGCATACCTAAACATCTAATTCGAGATAATGCTAATTTTCTAATTTTATTTAAGCAAGACGATCTAAATTTATGACATATTTACGACGAACATGTTGGTGCTGATATGTCGTTTAAGAAATTCAAGGAAATGTGTGGGAGCTGCTCGAAAGACAAATATGTTTTTTAGTAATTGATAAAGAAAGCGATTTAGATAAAGACAGATATCGGAAACTTTTCGATCACTATATAATATAGAATCACCATTAGTTGATCTGCAGTTGTGTGATTGACAATGAAGCGTGATCATATTACTTCTGAAATAATTAAAGCTAGTAAGGCGATTCGAAAGGAACAGCTTGCTATGCGGATGGGTCAAGCTGAAGCAGAAAACTTGTTAGAAAAACAGTTTAAACCGATTTCAGAACCGCTTCAGAAAATACTCAAAACAGGAGGGATTAAACAAGAAATTGACATCGAGGCGATAAAATCTGAAATCGCTCAGGATCTCAAAAACGTTACAAACTCCGCCTACCGAAATATCGAACTTGCAAGCGCCACCAGCTCCCTCACAAACTTCAGACCAATTAACACCTCGAAGAAGAAAAATTCCAGGTAGCAGACGTCTGATCGAAACTGATGTGGAATACACTCCTTTCACGGACGAAGAGGAACAACAAATTCAAACTGAAAAATCTAATCTAATTATGGAAATTGAGAGCTTGGTAGACATATTGATGTAGTAGCAAATGAACTGAATGATGTTTACTGGAATAAAATCTGGAATTGAATGTAAACGGTTTGAAAAGTACTGTGGAGAAACATGCTAAAGAAATTTCTAATAACCTACTTTTGGAAAATAAAATGAATGCTCACGTACACGCATTGGAGAACAAAATTCGAGATAGTGAAAGACAGTTAAAACTGAAACTGGAGGTCTTGGAAAATGGTCTTAACCGCATACATCCAGATGATTTCACCAATAAACTTTATGCGCTTGAACAGCAAATACAGGCAAAATTAACAGAAGTGCGTGAACGTAAAGAGGACATAGAGAAGAAATGGGTCGTGTTAAACAAGATATTATTAACGAACTACATAAACCAGCTAGACGAAGAAGAAGTTTAGAAGACGTCGTGTAATTATCAAAGGACTAGATGACTTGTGGCACGCAGATCTGGCTGATTTTAAACTATTTATACGCGAAAATCGTGGTTTTATGTATATTTTAGTAGTTATTGATTCGTTTTCCAAGTATCTATGGGCAAAACCATTAAAAACAAAGAGCGCCGTAGAAGCCAAAAATGCGATGGATAAACTTTGAAAGAGGGACGTATCCCTAAAAATCTACAAACTGATGCTGGCAAAAAATTTTACAATCAATCTTTTAAAATGTTGATGAAACAGTACGATATTAACCACTATTCAACTTACAGCATCACCAAGGCTTCAATAGCAGAGCGAGCGGTTCGAACGTTGAAGGAGAAATTTTACAAAGAATTTAGTTTGCGAGGTAATTACAACTGGAAAAGTATTCTACAAGATATAACAAAATGTTATAATTACACAAAACATAGAACTAGAGTGCGACCAAGTGAACTTGGCCCCTCAAGCAGCACCACCGATTTGTCGTGTACATTCCCAAACAAAAACTTAGCGCGCCAAAATTTAAATGTGATATAATCTTATATGAATATAAAAATACATAATATAATTCTCACAATCTAAAGAAAACAACATAAACTATCACCATTTATTCAAGCAAAGGAATGTTATATAAAAATATTCAATATTTATTTATTCACGTGAACAGGACATTGTACATATATTACAAAAGAGCAATAAATGTAGATATCATTGAAAAAGAAATTTGAAAGAACAGTATATACAAAATTGTAAGGTAAAAGTTACTTGGCCATTCTTCATTTTGCACAATATACACTAGTATTAAACACTATAATAATACTTATAGGTCATCGTCAGAGTCCAACCAGTCCGTATCTGACTCCGAATCTGAATCATTTAATCTAATTATAAATTCTTCTTGTATATCCATTAGCTTGTCACTATGGATGTATTGGTTTTGTATTTTCCGTACATGTTTGCATTCTGCTTCCCACAATTCCGGAGTAATTTCAGCAAACGCCTGCCTAGTTAAGGCTTCCGTATTACAACCACCATCAACATTCTTTGAGGCTACCTTTCTCTTCACCTTACTATGGATATGGAGGTAATCTTAATACGGAATGGCCTAAATTTGCTGCGTAATTGTCAAGCTCATATTCCGGTTGTGGTTTATTACGTCTAAGAATTTCAAGTAACTCACATTTTAATATGTCTGCATGATGCGGTATATTTTTCAACAAAAGCTTGTCATAAGTCAATAAGCGACATTAAGCGATTAGCAGAATATGATTTGTGTTAAATTAGTTATTACGAGTTTTAAAATGGTATTTTAATGTTGTGAGCGACATTGTAAGAGGACCAGTAGTGAGACAGGAATGCATAGGTATTCTTCCAAAGGTACAAATGTAACTTAAATTAAACAAGATTTTAAAAGGCATTAATTTGAGAAATGTTCATGACACACGCATTGACCTATTACAATAAATATAAAACACGTACACCAAAGACTATGTATTATTTTAATGTATGTACGAGGGAGCGTTTTTATATTCGCGGAATGAATGGGTTGTAGGGGGTGATTAAGCGCATTGGGGGCGTGGCCTGTGCAGCGACTCATAATTAGTATAAATACGAAGTTTCATTGTTATTAGACAGTTAGTCTTTGAGCTATCGTGAACCAAGTAACATAATCAGGAGTGAAAAGTGAAATATGGAAAAAATCGAATATCGTGCCGTTATAAAGTTCCTTACCAGGCAAGGAAAATCAGTCGCGACCATAATGAATGAGATGTCGTTAGTTTACGGCGACTCTTGTCCAGGAAAACCATGGTGTACAAGTGGCATAGTTTATTTAAACAAGGAAGGGAATCCCTTGAAGACGACCCGAGGCCGAGCAGGAGCATTGAGGTGACCACGCACTTATCCAAAAAGTTGAAAAAATTGTACTCGAAGATGCTCGACTAAAGAAGAAACAACTCGTAGAAATGGTTGGAGTATCCTATACAACAATTTTTAAAATCCTACACGATCATCTCGGCATGTCTAAGGTCAGCGCAAGATGGGTGCCGAGAATGCTCACGCCGCCGCAAAAACAACAGCGCGTAGAGTGTTCGCGTGCATTTTTGGACCTCTGTAATGAAAACAAGGATGGTGTATTGAGTCGAATTGTTACTGGAGACGAAACTTGGGTTCATCATTATGAACCTGAGTCCAAACAAGACTCCATGCAGTGGTATAAAAATGCTGTGGCACCTCCCAAGAAATTTAAAGTGTCACAATCAGCTGGGAAACTCATGGTAACGGTATTTTGGGACTCGGAAGGAATATTGTTGATTGATTATAAAGATAAAGGTGTTTCTATAACCGGACAATATTACGCTTCAATATTAGAGCGACTAAAAGAAGCCATTAAAGAGAAAAGACGGGGAAAATTGACGAAAGGTGTGCTGCTTTTGCACGACAACGCGCCCGTCCACAAGAGCCGCGTTGCGTTAGCTGCCCTGCATAAGGTGGGCTTCGAAATTGTGAATCACCCACCCTACAGCCCAGACCTGGCCCCGAGTGATTATTACCTGTTTCCGAAAATGAAAAAAGAGCTGCAGGGTAAAAAATTTACTGCCGATGATGAAGTCAAGGAGGCAGTTTCGGCGTATTTTGCAGATAAAGAGAAATCATGTTTTTATGCGGGTATAAATAAATTAATTGAAAGATGTGAAAAATGTATCCGTCTTGCAGGTGAATATATTTAAAAAGAAAAATAATTTGGTTTTTTTATTTCCACCCCTTATCCCCCATTCCGCGAATATAAAAACGCTCTCTCGTATGTATAAATCCAATAATTTTTTTATTATGCATGTTTGTTTTGTATACTTATATTTTATTGCTTAAAAAACGTTTATTTCTAGTCAAATAGCTGAAGTTGCTTTCTATTTGACTGGAAACAAACATTTCCAGTTACATAGAAAGCAATTTCTTTTTAAATATAATACATAAATTTGAAAACAGAAATTTAAAACACCCGCCACAGTTACTAGCGACATTGACGACCTTTGCCTTAACTATTTCTACGAATATTTTTTATATATGTAAATAAGAGGGCCATCTATATTATGTATGATCTGTAGTAATACGTGGTAATACCATAAGAGCTTTGAATTTATCGATAATTTCACGAATGCTTGTTGCATAGCGATGAAGACGAGTGTCAATTTGACAAGCATTTAAATCACGTAGCCCGAGTCGAAGTCGTTATGCAAATTGAAATTTATCTAAACTCTTTATTTATTAATTCATGTATACATTACAAGTTTTTTGACATAACTTCAGAAATGTCTATCCTTATTAACCGCATTTCCATAACAACGCCTAATTATTCTACTATGAAAATTATGGATAAATTACCGCTGTAATTTCGAGTTACTTCAGTAACACGCGAATCTGATTGGTTTATATTTGTATGTGTAAAATGATCATTCTAATTGAGCCCTGTTTGTTGTTTATGGCTTAGTAAGGTTAGTTGTCAAACGTTAGGTTATCGTTGTGTCAAGATTCCCTTTTTTTCACGTGAGACGTCTGCTTGTAAGGAGCGTTGTAAGCTCGTGTGTGCAATCAGTGCCTTTGAATAGCCATCTTGTACTTGTATGGAGCTCGTGAATTTTGAGTAATAGTCGATTTATGCATTGGTGAGGTGTCACGACTCCGACGTATATTTTGCAGATATGAAGCAACCGAGGTATATGATTTCCACATTTGGGACACCGTCTCGTCGGAATGTATTATTGTACCACGTGCTGAAATAATAGGTTAACGTATGCTTTCTTTTTGTCACCATTAAAGGTATTTGTTGGACTTTATTTCATTAGATTCTAGTCTGTGTTTTTGTATTGTACTAGATGGAACCCCAATTACCTCGTATGTAAGCGTCAAGTAATTGACTCCTGTAATCACATCACAAGTAGCCGCCCCAGTGGGTATGGCGACTGGAAAGATACATAAGTGGCTGAAGGCTGCGTGTCTGATTCCATAAAAAATAAAATAAACACGGCAAACAAAATACTTCACTCGATAGAAAAGTGATACTTCGAACCAAGTGAATATTAACGAAAATTCAACATCATCAGTAATAAATATTATTAAGGTAGTTGTTTTAATTTTAATTTAACATTTGTAAATAAGTAAATTAAAGTGTCTATTATGTAGTGATGGGGACGTAAAAGACACCGACTAGAATACGTCATATTTTACACGTAGATAACTATCATTTTCTACATCCCGTAAAATATGCAGAAATGTAGAAAATGATGCTAACATACGTAATACATGAGATTGCTGTATGAGTATGTACCTACCCCAGTCAACACATTTCCAATTTCGCGCACATTTTAAGATGAAGATAAGTACCGCTTTATTCTGTATATTAATTATATGTATAAAAGGGCACAGTCTAGCTATTCTTTATGTCTACCTCCAACTTCAACTTAAAACTCGTGCGAAATTGGAAGCGTATTGACTGGGTATGTGGTGCCAATAGTTTATTAATAAGAAGAATATCGGTTTTGCCGAACGAACTAACAGAGTATTATAAATTATAATTCTACGTTGTAATCTCACAGAAGTTGGTAATATAAAAGTTGGACTAGTTGAATAACATAACCTCATATTATTGTGACATATAGGTTAATTAATTAATATTCTACGTAATTTCTACATTATCTACGTAAATACATTTTCTACATATTTTTTACGTGTAGATGTAGATAATAAAAATCTACGCGTAAAGCCCCATCACTGGTCACCTACCCATTCTCCTTTTAATTTAATCCTGCAGTCCTAGCGAAAGTACACTCACGGAAAATAGTCTTAAGAAGGGAGTGCGGCTACGCGCATCGTGCTATCTCTTCGACAGTTTTATCCTGCTGCTCTCTAAGAGGGATACGAATGAGACAGACGATGCGCGCGGCGTTAAAATTTTTGAAGACTATTTACCGTGAGTGTACCTATAGTCTTTAATTCGCGCATAATTTGACTGTTATTATCTCGGGTGTATTAGTAACTCGGCTCGTATTGTAATTTTCACCCTCATGAATAATATATTATTCTTTTTGGTATTTTAAATGAAAACCAGTAGTGGCCTACGTGACGTTTAGAATTTTATTTAATCTTTTACATTTACCTACATTATTTTCATTGCATTCAACATATTGTTTTCAATGTCAAAATTTAAAATATAACATGTCTGTTTAATAATTAACCTTGTAACTATACGTTTATTAGATTTAAGTGTTTCTTGGTTTAAAATGTTACGTTTGATTATGTTTTTTTTTTCATTTAAAATAGCGAAAGGAAAAGAAGAATCCATATTCGATCTGTACTAGCTGCAGTACCTAATTTCAAATATGTAATGTATGTATATTTATTATTAGGTATGTATGTACATACCTACTCGCCAAGTTTTTGACGACGCAAGATTTGTTCATTTCCTACAACCAACGTGATTCGTGATTCGTTAGAAAACAAGGTATGTGTCTATTCGATAAACCGTCATTGCGTATACCACGCGCGCATAGTTATCGTAATTATTTCGTACGACTTGGAACCTGCCTTGGCAAAGTACACTAACATCTGCCAATTCAGACAATGCAATATCCTCACCGCTTCGATAGTAGTAAGTGCATTTCGAGAGCAGAATCAGATGTGAAACTCGCAGATTCAAGGCGGACGTTGATTTAGCTATTGCACACCAGAGATTACGTTTGCATTTCAACGTCTTTAAATATATAGGATATGTTCGTACATTATATCCAACAGTGTATCTTTCGTTATAATAATTTTCAATTGCAGATGCACTAAACGGAAACTTGATGTATACAACAGTAAAAATACTTCAAAGAATAGCCTAATTGCCACGACAAATTAGATAATTGTACTTTATAGCTATAGCTTACACGTCTAAACGAACTTTAAACTGATAAGAAATGCAATTCATATCACCTTCGCATTAAATTATGTACGGTTACCCACAATGTTATAATCGCAGTACTCAAGTAAGTGAAATCATTTGTTTTGTAAAGCTTCTATTTCAATGACAGATATCAATATCAGTCATTTATAAAACGATTTTACTTATTTGACATGTACATAATATATATCAGTATATATTTTACACTACTATTAGCAATTACGGATAGTTTTCTTTACCTGGTGTGTTGAGATGTGCAATTGATTAGAAGACATTGACATTGACCTGATTATTATCGTTTTCATCATCGACGCAACTAAGTGTATACAATAGCAAGAATCAAAGGAAAACAACTAATACAGAGTTATAAACAAACAAGTTACGAAGAAAGACAATCTTCAGTAATATGCAACGTTTCGTTATACGAAGTGCACGATATTGGAAATAAAGAAGAGAAGAAACTAATTCAACTATATGGCCGATTCGATGCAATCAGAAGAAAGATATCCTTTACTGTTTTTATTTTTGGATGATGCTAATAAGTCCAGTAGGAAAAGCAGAAATGTGTTTTTTGAAAGAGGCAGATCGTCAGGAATTATGTCAGGAGCATCTACAATTCTAACGCAATGGCCAGGTAAATTTCAGGTAATACTTTAATAACGTAGATTTGACATAATTTCGTTCTTCATTTAGCGATTTTGTTTTGTAATATTAAGCATTGTGTACAATTATATTTATTGTGCGTTGGAAAAGTGTATGTAATTTTCCAGGAACCCTTTCGAAACGATATTTGGTCACACATACATGCTCACTATTGATTTCTTCGAGTTCGGCTTGAATTCTAAATAACTTTTGCAATTAATTATCAAATACATAAGTTCGTTATACAATCTGGGCCACCAGAAATAAGTGCACTACTTTTCATTTTGTCAATACCTTCGAACGATATTCCATTGGAATCACCATTTGATATCCCCATATATAATAACGCTTCTTTTTAACCTCTCATTATCGATACTATCCGGCCATGTTGCAAGTATTTATAAAGTTTTTCATAAAATTGAATCGCTTGTGGTTTCTGAAAGCATTTTATAAATCAACCAGGTGATATATTCTAAAAAATTGAGGTAATCATTTTCTGTTGATTCTGAGTGAGTTTTACTATTGATAGGTACCTAACCTAGATAAAGTATCAACTACTACATTTTCTTTACCCCTTTATTTACTTAAAATAACAATTGAAACCGGATAAAAGTAATGACCATCGTTGTAGATAACCCGCAACCATTGTCCGTAAACGCAGATTCGCCCCTAATAATGCTAGCAAAAGTTTTCGATCAGTTTTTAATTCAAATTTACGACCTATTAAATATTGATATAATTTTTGACCTAATCAATGGTGGAAATGCTTCTGTATGTATGACTGAATAATTTCGTTCTGCCTATGTTAGCACTCTAGAAATAAAACAAATCGAACGATCCCATTTGTCTGAAAATACGTATACCAGCGAACGCAATTGGTTGGACAGTCATATGCAACCAGTTCTACTGAAGCTAGTACCAATAGTACTGCTGTTAACGTCCTCCATCCCCCATACTTTATACCTACTCAACGATTTTACTACTATTATATATTTGTTGACGAATACATTATTTTGAACTAATATACGAAAGGAACACCGGAACAGTAGAGTTGTCCTGTATAATGTACTATCTGTTTATGTTACACATAAATATTTGGAATTTACTAAGAATACAACACTTTTATTTTGATCACTGGATGATGTTTATATACATTTTACTATAACTTCCAATATTTTTATTTTTGACAATTATATGATTATAACCTACTTTTACGTTCAAATTGAAGCCATTAAATTATCGAAACAAATACAAGGAAAGGAATACAAAAAAAATATTATTTATTCATGTTGCTTCTTCACAGGTTGTTAAACGAACATTTTTATCGGCATGGTATGCAAATATAAAAAAATTGTTATCTATAATATTCTTTACAAAAATTAGAAAATATATTTGCGTTGAATTAGATACTCGTAGAACAATTTCCGATGGATCCTGTCATGTTGATATATGTAGAAAAAAAGATGATAAGAAGTAAAGGAACAAGAAACAAAAAGGAACGGGAAAATAGATGCTCACTTCGAAAAATAAAATATATGTTATTCTAATTAATAGGGAACAGTTATTGTAAAGTCAAAATTTGTTAATATCATTGTAAATTATAGGCAATAGCTTATCTATTAATCCATAAATTTTAATTTTCCGTTATGTCGTTTCACAAAACTCTTAAAAATTTTCACAATTTCAAACGGAAAAGTTAACGCGTCACTAGTCTAAACTTATGGAAATAGTTTATTATTAATAGTTGAGGACAGTGTGGCATGTTAGCTATACCACAGACTACAGCAACTTAACGATAAATTATATTCCAAGAAAAATCACAATGTCTTTACAAGAGAATGGATCAAGCAAACATTCATTGGGATCAATAATTTGTAATGGAATATGCTACCTATTTATTATGGTTTCATCGGTATTTTTGATACTAGTGCCTTATTGTTGTCTTCTTTTTAACGAAATCGGATTTCTCTAAATTTAGGCATCTACTTTCTGTAATCAGTCAAAAACTTAATTTTTTAATGTTCTTTCTCTCTGTTTTCCCCGTTACAATAATAATAATAAATAAGCATTACTGTTTATGCTGTGTAACATCTTTCCAATAAAGGGATCTACAGACAATACGATGCGTTATACAATCTGTTGTACAATCGTAGTTGATTCGACGATTCAAAGCGGCCTGTAGGCGAAATGATCGACTGTACCATCTGCTGTAATATAGTAGTTGGTTGACGGTCAACGTGTGGAGGAAAAAGAGTAACTGACTTGTCTTTATGTTTTTATTTTCAACTTGTAGTATGACAAGTTGTACAATCGATCGTTTCGTCTGTAGGCCGCTTAACTCATTGGAAAATTTAATAGACAGCGCAAGTTTCAAACAATACGATCTTAACTTTATAAATACCTAACTTGTTAAAATTTTGCCCACCTTGTAGGCCTCAAAAAATTTCGTTCTATTCAAGGAAGTGGATTATTTGGATCTTTTAAGATAATTAACTGTAATTTTATAGTTTGCGCATAATCTAATCCATTTCCATTAGGTTTTATCACCGGAACTAATGGAGTTCCTTATTGTGAATTATCTACTTTTGCAAACACATTTTTCTCCAATGTATCTAATTATTTTTTAACTTTATTTTTAAACAAGAAATGTGATGGATACGGCTTATAAAATATCTAAGTACTTCCAATTACCTCTCTATATGGGAATTTCTTGCCTTTCCTTTTAAAGTTTCAATAGCATTGCAGTCGATCATCGGAGTAACAGCTGATTTTGCATTTTTCATTTCAAATTTTTCCAAAATAGTTTCGATTTATTCTTCTTGACTTACAAGCAAAGGCACCCAACTGTCCCTCGCCGATTTTGATAAAATTTGGCAGGAATGTGGAACATCGACAAATATTTGACACGTATTTTTTTAGGGACCCGTTTTTGGTTTTAAGGGGTGTAACGGGGGCTCAAAGTTACCCTCAAAAACACATTTTTTTTTTAATATTTCAGAAACGAGAAGAGATATCGAGATGTGGTAAAGACTAGATCGTTCCTTGCTGCGGGCTCTACATTTTAGGTAGAAAATAGAACAGTGGCGTACCGATGGGCTCGTTAGGGGGTCAAAAAAATACAATTTTTTCTCGCCCCTGCTCCTGTATATTATTGAATTGATCTTTTCTATTTTTATCATTAAACTACATGAAAAAATAACCTGTTTTTGGAATTTTTTCTAAATATTCATTATAGAGAATTTAGCGTCATTTTTATATATGCTTACCCAACACTATCCCTTCTTATATTTTTGAAATTCAATTTAAGGTTTCATCAAATTCAAGGGGTATTTAAGCTAACAATTACAATTATTTATTATATATTAGAATAAACATGTAATCTGATACAATAGAAACAGTACCACCATTCAAAAATGTCGCCAACGCTTATTTATCTAGACGTAAAAAACTTGCATAATGCCTTGGAAAAAAAATGCAAAAATTATTGCCAAGCTGAGCTCAAAATACATTTCTTTATTTATCGTTGCCGCTATATAAGCGTGTGGTCGTCTCGCAAAAATTTAGTATCATAGAGTGTCTTGCTCTAGTCATTACAAATGGTTCTTTTTGCGTTAACACCCCTGCTTACACCTTAAAATACATTTCTTTACTATGTGTCTTGTTCTACTCGGTATCATTACAATTAGTTCAAACACTTATAAATAAAGATAGTATAATACTAGTACTTATATGTATATATGAAATATATAAATAATTACGATCTATGTAACTATAATGAATATTTAGAAAAATTCCAAAAACAGGTAACTTTTATTTTTTCATGTAGTTTAAAGATAAAAATATTAAAGATCAATTCATAATATACAGGAGCAGGGCGAGAAAAAATTGTATTTTTTGACCCCAACGAGCCCATCGGTACGCCACTGTTCTATTTTCTACCTAAAATGTAGAGCCCACAGCAAGGAACGATCTAGTCTTTACAACATCTCGATATCTCTTCTCGTTTCTGAAATACAAAAAAATTTGTTTTTGAGGGTAAACTTTTAGCCCCCGTTACACCACTCTAAGACCAAAAACGGGGCCCCAAAAAAAACGTGTCAAATATTTTTCGATGTTCTACATTCTTGCCAAATTTTATCAAAATCGGCGAGGGACAGTTGGGTGCCTTTGCTTGTTAGTCTTAATTCAGTTTGTTCTTTGTTTATTTCAATTCCTAAAAATCTATTAACTCTCTCAAATTTTGTCATATCAAATTCTTCTTCTAAGTCTCTTAATAAATTATTAATTTCACTTTCACTTTCACAAACTATCAATCCGTCATCAACGTATATTGCCAAAAATAGATTTCCTTTTTCGTTTCTGAAGATATATTCTTCTGCTTTTAATGATCTCAATACTTTATATCTCAGGAAATGAGTGAAATGTTCGTTCCATCTCAGTGGAGATTGTTTTAAACCATACAATGCCTTTTTAAGGTAACAAACATTGTTTTCAATATTTTTGTATCCTTCAGGTAAGTACATGTAAATTTCATCATGTAATTTTCCATACAGGAAAGGCAGTCTTTATATCAAATTTCTTAAGAATGTATCGATTTCGTATCGATAACGCGAGAAGCATACGTAAACTACCAATGTTTACCACAGGGCTAAAAAACCTCTTCATAGTCGAATCCTGCCTCCTGGTGACATCCTCTTACCACTAGTCTTGCTTTACGTTTGCTATTTTCTTTCACCTTAAAAACCATTTGCTTGTGATATTTT
>CM043022.1:6643312-6719050 GCA_023690525.1 Holotrichia oblita
CTATACAGATCGTTGCATCGCAAGTGCCGTCAAAATATTATATCGATAGTTGAACGGTATGTCTTAGTTAAGTCCATATGCCGCGCCGGCGCCGATACATGTTGCAGAGAATACGTATGAATATTTGGATATTTGCAGTCTCCAGTTAGGCATTGTAGAAGGTAGTTGTCTCATATGTTCTAGCGCTTTGCGATATTTTATTACATTTTCATTTTTTTATTATTCTTGTTGAAACAATATTCTTTTCATTTGCATTTTCTTTTTATATCCTAATCTGTTAATTGTCTCATTCTTCAAGCATTTTTGCTAAACATATTCGTTTAGTTAGTGTTTTGTCGTCGTTTCTATTAGGTTTTCTGCAGAGTTTAGTGTAAGATACATACATAAGTATTTATTTAGTTTGTTAGTTTGGTATTTATATGTTATAAAAATAATGGATGTTTATAATTTAGTTCAAAGAAAACAAATTATTAAGTGGTATCATCAGGAAATAGCCTTAAGGTAAATAATATAGCGCTTTTATGAGAATTATCAATCACGACCCGCTCTAAAAACAATTCAGCGAATAATAAATAATTTTGAAAGATTGGGCTGTATTATGCCGAACAAGCACAAACGTAATAGGCAGCCATTTGTTCGCCAAGACGAAAGAAATCTTTTAATTTGTGCCAGTGTCGAACAGAACCCGAAAATATCTTCATTGGGTATTAGTGAGCAGCTGGATATTTCTAAAAGCACAGTATGCCGTGTTTTAAAGAAAAATAAATACCATGCCTACAGCTTACAGAAAACAAATGAAATATTTCCCGAAGGTGAAGAACAGAGAATGGAATTTTGCGAAAATATGATGCATATTTGCAATCAAAACGCAAATTTTATTGCAAATATATTATTTACGGATGAAAGTACTTTCCCGTTGCACGGAAGATATAATCCCACTGTACCTCGAAACTGGGCAAGAGAAAACCCCCACCTAACATACAATGCTAGAACTCAGTATCCCCAAAAATTAAACGTTTGGGCGGGATTACTTGGAGAGCATAAAATTAAACCATTTTTTACAGATGGCAATTTAACAGGCGAGAAGTATCTTAACTTGCTCCAGAATCGAATTATCCCACGCCCCCACGAATTGGCGCTCAACTTGGATAATATATGGTTTCAACAGGATGGGTGTCCCGCTCATAATAGTAGAGTTGTACGGGAATATCTTTATAATGTATTTCCAAACCGTGTTCTAAGTACCCAGGGAACTATTCGCTGGCCACCTAGATCACCAGATCTCTCCCTTAATGACTTTTTCTTATGGGGATACATGAAAACTAAGATCTATACATTTGAAAACGATAGACCAAACAATTTGGCAGAATTGCAACAAAAAATTATTAACACTTTTGATGACATTCCTCCAGCAATTTTACAGAATGCGCAGCGAGGCTTCTGCGATCGTTTAGCATATTGCTTTGAGGCGACCGGAAGACGTTTCGAGCATTTAATGCATTAGAAAAGTGATCGCTTTTATGTTAACTTATAAAATAATAATTTATGACTAATAATAGATTCCTTCTGTTGTAACATATGCATATTTTTGTAACGTTTATTCCTGCAAATATGAGAATATTCATTTTTTATTTAGCTACTAATACAGAATTTAAATTTCATTATTTTACTGTGAATTGTTGTGATAATACATATAGTATTACCATTCTCCACATTCCGTTAATATTTTACATTTTTCATTCGTCATAAACATCTTATTACAATACATATTCTGTGCACAAGTTTGCTATTCTTGTTATAACTACATATTTAGTTTTTATGAGGATAAAAACAGCGGGCACATTGTGCATGTTAAAGAAAATTTTATCATATGAGTCTACCTACATTACGTATAATTCATACCACCGGCGCAGCTGTGCACGTACATACATACTACAACGCTAAGACCTGCTCAACGAAGTAACACGTCAATCGGAGCGAGCGTTTGACGGCACTTGCGATGCAACGATCTGTATAGAGAAAAGTCTTTGGAAAGTATGTGATATCAGGTAAGAGCTATAGATTCTATGACCGACACAATACTCATCGTAACTATACCTACAGTACAAACTAATATTGTCATACTCCAATTAGTTCATACTGAACCTGATAGTGAAGCAATCTATTCAATATAGTACACAATTTGAGAAAACTGCAATCATTGCTAATATTTACCAGTATATACATATGTACATATATAGTGAGACTAATTTCAAGCACTACAGAATGTGAAAATATACCTGAAAGAGAAAGAGCTTCATTAACTAGATAAGTATGTCAAAGGGATACCCCCTTTGCTTTGGATAATCCTTCTGGTTCACCAAGTAACTATTTATGTTTAAGTCTATGCACTTTAAATTTTTCATTCCTACTTCTAACAGTTCTCTTCGAAAACAGATATTAAATATGTTATTTCGGTTGATGCAATGTGTCATTTATATCGAGGCCCTTGCAATTTCTTAAAGTGAAATAACTTAGCTATATTTTTTTTAGTCTCGAGAACAATATTAAAGTCATATATGAAACCATCCAATATTTTTCACCAATCACCATTAGTATCATTACCATACGATATTTGAAAATAAAAGACATATTAATAATTCCACTACTATTACATAGGATGGACCACCACATTACAGCAATACAACTCAAAACACATAACTTAAATACGAACAACAGGTACTCCTTTTAAACATCTACATTTTCAAAAATTGTTAAATATCTCAGAAACTATTAAGTCTAAGTATAAGGTATATAAGAATAACTTGCCTTAATTTAGTTTTCGTCATCGTAATATAACTGTACATTATATTACTGTACATTACGATGACGGTGTTCCATTTAAATTTTAATAATTTTGATGTGGAACTTTCTTTTGGAACCCCTGTATATTTAAAAGTAATTTTAGAATGTGCTCCCAGAGGACTTATACATGCTACAACAAAACGATTTTCAATATATAGCAAAACTACGTTTCACTTCTTTTTCCTTAGCACCGAAGTGTCTCGTACGGTTTGCTAGCGTGTTGCTAGAGTTGCTCGCACGCTCGTCCACGCCGCTACCTACGCTAACGGTGTTTGCGTGCACTCCTATTGTTCATTTGCTTTGCGTTTACGCAGGTTACAAAATAAATGAGACATTCTGTATATCTAAACAAATTTCTGCTTGATGAAGCTTTGAATACTCAATTATAGTATTTTTTTTTAATTTATTTATTTTTTATGTGTGGTGTGTGCTTAGTTACAGTGACTCCGTAAGCTGTATCGCTTGTCTGGCTATCACTGCAACTCTCGCGGTATAGTTTTGTGTGTGCAAGATGTGTTTAATTCAATGCTAGTTTGCATATTAATTTTAAATGTATATCTCACATTTTATCATGTGTGTTTTATAGGAAAGATGAGGGATAGAGGGACTATTAATTTGACCTAGTAATACTAAATGAAGTGTTATTTTAGTATCGATATCCAATACCGAAAATATCTATATTATGCAGCCCTAGTTTTGGCTATTGACAACAAATATTTAAATTGTGTACATCACAACATACAATTGTGTTATCGGCATTATTATTACTGTATGTGTAAGTTAGTCCTCCTAACTTAAATTATACTTGAAATTTGTGTTGGTTTACTGATCCACGATACAATACTAATTTCGTTAAATACGTTCCTATTATCATGTTAAGACGTGTTGAAACTGAGGGTCCGAATAACAAAAGCTTTCTAGAAATCTAGTTTAGTTTAGTAGTTAGGCCATATTCCAATAAACGAGGTATAGCTTGGTAGATTTTTTATAGCGTTCTTAATCATCCACTCGTATCACCTACTACACTAGCGCAAACTGTTTATACATCCAAATCAAAACTTTTTAGCGATTGTAATTACTGAAAATGACATTAGTCTGAAATGGCGTACAGTAAATTTGTTCTAACATTCCGTTCCCTTTTACAAGTAAACATTGTCACTCTTTAGTCAAACTTCTACTTACAAACTACTACATTCCTGGTCATAATTTTAATTCGAACTACTATTGTTGTTGCTTTTTCAATGATCTGTCTGACAATATTTTCATTAAAACTACAAAAGAATCAAGGAAAGATAGTTTCAGTTTCGCTGCGAATCTTAATCTTAACATTTTTTTCTAGCACTTTTTTTAAATTAGAAATACATATGTCAGTAACACGGCAATAAGGTGACATTTGATGCTACAATTTCCATTTATCGCTTATGTTTGTAATTTAAAAAAAATCTTGCAATCAAATTTACTTGTACAAGATATGGAGAAAATTTCCCGCCACTCTCCATTGGCCGTGCAGCCCTAAATTGCATCATCAAGTTAAATATATAGATATTTTTTCAATCCGCACCTTAGTAATCCAACTAAAAACAATAAATCAAAAGTTTGCAATTTTTAGTGTAAAAACCTCCTTACTATACATTTCAGTATATTACACTCAAATAGAAGTTTAGCTAACCTGGACAAGCTCCGATGGTTCAACTATGTGTGAACAGATGGCACATTAAAGATAAACATCTATATGGATGGCTCAACTCTCAGTCTTGTAGTTTCTTGATAATGTTTTTCTACTTCTTGAACATGTTCTCTGTATATCGGCTCGCGTTTTTACTTCGACCAATGCGATCTTCTGTCGCCTGATATTTCGGCAGTGTGACCTGAATGCCAAGCACTGTTCGTGGATCTGCCAGTCGTCTACACGGATATGGCAAAAGCTTATTGCATTATGTTACCTCCAATCTTGTGGCTGATTCCCCTCCACCACTCCGCCTCTTGTCTCCCTGCTCATGGGACTAGCCGACATTCTTTGAGTACGGCACTCTGCCAGGTATCCTGCACATAACCCTCGAACCAGGAAGAACATCTTTTCTTCTTCTTTACTTGTGGTTTGTCGCTGGCGTTTCATCGAATTAATATCCGATCCTGATAAACTTGGCTACTAACATCTTTTTTAGGACTTTGTCCTGATCGCAGTTTGTTGATTATGTCAACAAAAGTCATCCGATCTCTGAGATTTTTATTATTATCCGTGGTGAGTGCTAGTTGTAGATACTTCTTAACCTTTATTGCTTGTCGTAACTACCAAGAAACTCTTGCTGTGTAGTTTATGGTTGCGTAAATGTGTTAAATGGCCTTGTTACAGCCATTTCGCCGTTTGTAATACTTCGCTGTTAATTACTTTGCTCGCAACAGCGTGACTCGACCGGGATACAATACTCCGAGAAAATTAGCACCGCCGCTTCGGAGAATTGAACGCCACACCTCAGCGATCTTCCACATCACTTGATAGCCGCCTAACCACTGCGGCTATCGACCCTATCGAGACTAAAAATCATCGCTAGAAATGAAATGATTTTAACCAGTTATAGAATTTTAGGTATTTTTACGCAGACAGCTACAACCCAGGTAGCATATAACGTTTGTAAAACGTTTTAAAAAGGTTTTCTAAGCGTTAGCAAAAACGTTATATAACGTTTTCGAAACGTCTTAATGTCTCAAAAAAATAAAACGTTATAATTTAACGTTCCATAAACGTTCTGTAAACGTTAAGCGAGAAACATTTTATTAACGTTGGAAAATGCAAAAATAATTAGTTTCTTAAAACGATGAAACTATAAAAATATGTAACATATCCGAAATAAATGAATAGCAGTAAAATGAAGAATATGATGAATTCGTATTCAATAAAAGAAATAGGAAAGTAAATAAACTGTTATAAGTTAATTTTCTAATTTCTACAACGTAAACTCCGTATCATTATTCATTATCTATTAAAAAAATTATACATATCAAACATGTGTTAACACGTTATATTTTCACCGTCGAAGTAATCAAATACATATAAGGTTATCTTTTTAACGTTACATTAATGTTTAGTGAGTAACGTTGAGGCAACGTTATTTTAACGTTTATAAACGTTGAACGTTGCAAGTAACCTTTATTTAACCTTTTAAAAACGTTTTCGTGGTACCTGGGAAGTTTTCGTAATTAATATCAATATAAGTTAACATACTTAGATTAAGTTTCAACCAAATCAGAACTAAGATTAAGTATATTTTATAACCATGTATTGAAGAGCAATAGAAGAAGCATTATATATTGTACTTGATATAATTTTATCAATCAGTTCTACATTAAATCACTACATATTAAATATCAATAACATATTACACCATCTTATTCGCACATAATTGTAGGAGATTTCTTCATCTGATTTCTACAGATTCCCACATATAATTTAAAAATACGATCACAAGTGAAGTTTCTAGGAAAAACAGCAGTGTTTACTAATCCTAACATGTGTAAGTATAGGTTTTAATTGGTAGTACGTGAATGCGCAAATTAAGCGCATTTTTTACTAACTAAGGTTAAATTTGTGTTAAGTACAAATTCCTAAGTATATGGCTTTATTTACATTGTTTTCTCAGGGTTGCTGATTCTATAACTTTTATAAATGAATTTTTACAATATTCTCAACTTTTAGCGTTTCTCTTTACTTTACCATATACCATACACGCTTTACCATAATATTAACATAATGATCATCAAAACCGTTGCGATTATATAAGATTCCAATTAGAACAATATGAATGGTGACTGTTTTTGCGTTAACTATTTAACCCTTACGAAAGTGCTATATTGTCATTTATAATTATCGAAGTTTGTACGACATCATTCCTCTAGTCTAATTTCATAAAACGAATTCCGCTTTCGATTTCAATTTATATTTTATAGCTAAATACGGTTGCCCTTGATCGATCTGTCTGTTGTAATGTAATAGCGGTAGGTATGTCAGTTTGACATTGAACTTGACCTAGGGAAATTCCTGCCAGCTTTATTTTTAAAACAAATTACGCCATTTACCAATAAAGACTTATGAATTATTGAAATGCGGAATAGGTGAGCGAACGGTGTATACACTTCAATTAAATATAGCACTAGTGCTATTGCAGTTCATACGTAACTCTGAATGCTTCTGGTAAAATTACAAAAATTAAACATTCGAGTACATCAGCACCTATGGTGGACACCTGTTCAAGTTTTATTTCCTATACTAAATATTATAACGATGTAATGTGCGTTCCTATAAATTATATTTATTTTGCAGTTATAAACAAGAAGGGCTTTAATAACCATCTGAATTACTTCCTGAATACTGATAATAACCCCGCACAGTAGTAACATTAAGCAAAATGCATATGTAATGTATACTTTTTTAGAAAGTAATGTCATTTAAAATTCCACAATTAGTTTTACCGTAAGATTTCTGAATAACATGACATGTGCATTAGAATTCCTAGATTAAATGCCAATTTAGTATGGATTCTGAGCATTTTGGGCGTTAGCATATACAGGCGGCAGTTTTATTAGTTGCGAATACTGCATAAATGCATTTCAAGGCTAGTGTTGTTAAATGGTTATGATAAACTAAGGATTTATTTGCATACAAATATACCATTAGGCTATGGTATTCAACAAAATCAAATACTTTTTGATCAAAAAAATTGTGCCAAGCGGAAGAAATAATGTGATGTTACAACAAATTTAATAAACTTATTTGTAATAGCAACTATGTAAAAAGAGGACACATTCGAAAACGGAAAAAGCAATATGCTCTTCGTGATCTTACTAAAGATATTGTAAAAATACGTGTAAAGCGAGTGCTTTCAGTGTTGAAAGAAGCAGTTAGGAGAAAATATAAATACGTACATTTTGTAATTTTTGAAAAGAACAATGCGTGGAAGGTTATATTTATGCTCATTGCTCATACTACAAAATAATTAATTGAAAGCTTAAGATACTAGTGAAAAGCACAACGGTATGATTGAAATTTATTTGGCTATTATATAATTAATAAATACAAAATTACCGACCTCGTTATTAGTCGCACAGTTTTATAACTTGTGTATCATGTTTAAATAGCCTATGAATATTAGGTATTCAATTTATAGTTCGATTTACACTAAACAAAACTGTATCCATCAGATTTGAATAAATTAATTATGTTTTCATTTAAGGAAATCGCTTCCTTTCAGAATTTAATATCCTTAAGTTCGTATAACATAAACGTTCAATACGATTCCTTTCATTGATGAGAGCTTTCTTGAGCGCAATTCGTTTGTCGTCTTAAAATCCCATGGCGTGTTTCAGCAGACACATTTTTGTTCAAATTTTGATTGAAACTTCTCGGTTTTATTTGCTCTTCGATAGATTATTCGCAACTTCTCAGAATACAGATATTTTGTCCCGGTTCTTCGTCTCTGCACAATCTTAAAAGACGTCATTTAGAGTACAAGGGCTTCCATCTTTTTTATTTATCTTTAATAACGTATTAAAGAGTAGACTTATTTCTACCGACCACTTTTCCAATTTCCACAAGATTTGAAAGTTGTGTTGTTTCTTTAACTTTGCATTAATTTTTGAAAAACAATTGCAATTTACTGCAATGTGTCCAAATCTAAGCTTAAATAGAGTGGAAGAACTGATAGTTACACAATAGCCTATATGTAGAATGTCAAGCTTACCTAAACAGACGAACAAATAAAAGCTGGAAAGGTTGCTTTCGAAGAACAACTTAAATGAACAATATTTCTAATTTTTTGTTCTAATTTATTTATTTTTGCGAAATTACAAACATTCAACGGTGTATTTAAAAGTTTAGTTCTCCTTTGCGGAGGAAGTTGGGTGCTCCTCCAAAATCTAAAATTCCGTTTCCTTCTCTGCAATGATGTTGACATTACAAAGTTAATTACAAGTTTTTTAGTAATATAAATTTGATTCAAACTCATTACAAAAACGAACTGATTTATTATTTTATCTATGCGCACTTCAATGCTTGCAATTAACATATTACAGCAATATCGCATATTTAAGTTATTGGAGAATTTTTTTTAACAACTTCTTTTACCATTACACTTTCAAAACGCAGCCTGGCTTTCTTTTCAACGGTAGTTTGAAAGTGATTGTAAAAACTAATTTTCCAAGTTGAAGATCAATGAAGTTATTCTCCGTAAATTTTGCATTAGACGAACGAGGAACTCCAAAGGTATTTAAAGCAATTTCTATTCTTATTCAATGCTTTTATAGATTACTTTATTATACCTAATTTTATACATATGTAAAGGAAACAAAATATCAAAATGATATCTGGCTTTACTTCTGTGCACAATATCTTCTGACCGCGTTTCTTAAAACTGCAGTATTTGGGACAAATATTTAATACTACACGGGGAGTGGGGGGTATACAAGTTATAAACCATGGCTAAAACTATAGGCAAGTACTAGATATGGACATGGTTTATTAGTAAATTGTAAAAAATCTTTACTTGACAAGGAACAAACGGGCAACAACCAACGTTATCAGTAAACATGTATAAAACATTGATATGCTGGTTACACTGTAAACCAGTTTAATGTATTAATCTACTGTATAAAATGTATTCTAGTAGCTCTTATGCTGTGGCGGAATTCCCTTGCATCACAGAGCTTACTGTAGGACACTATATACAGGGTGAACAAAGTCAAGTGAAGGGTGAATCATCTAAAATTTTCAGTTGGGAACACTGAGTAATTGGCAATTAACTTGCACATAAATTGTTTTGACAGATTCTATAAAAGTTAGGTATACTACGTCAGTAATCTACAAATATGCCGGAAACCCGATGAAAACCGCAGGTAAATAGCAATATATAAACGGTAACAAATACAATAAAGAAATAACAACAAAATGACAGCAAACGAAAACAACCAACTGACAGAAAGCACATATTTGTTCAATGTAGCTAATGTAAAAATGTAAAAATCAAGCGTGCCAGTGATTTTTATCCTACCACTACACTTCACTTGAGATTGCTCGCATTGTACATACATACAAAAAACGAACGTGAAATTTGTTACTATAACGAGGAAGCTTTGTTTGATATTACCAGTTAAATACACTGAAATACCGATTTAGTTGAACAGAAATTAATTAACTAAAATTTATTTCTAGTTATTAAATAATGCGTTTGAATATGAGCAACCAAATTACATGAATTAAATCGTTTTTCAATGTAAAAGCTGGAGGATTTTATATATAGGTATATTAGTACAAAAAGATGTCATTGATATGACGATCCTCTATATGTTGAATCGTCATTCTACATCGTTATACAAATTATACGTAATTTCGTAAATATTGAATTTGTTTGCCCGACACCCAGCATGGAGCATACAAAGAAACTTATTTATATCTTTGACCCCGATGGCATGGCGTATGTTCAAATCTATCGCGAAAGGGGAGATACAGCGGAGAAACACGTGTTTAGAACTGTCCATGGGATAAAGAAGCAAACTGCAGTAAAAATACCTATGATACATAACTTATTTATAATACTTATAATTAATCTAGTATAATGCAAAGGATTATAGTTATAGCCCTATCTCTGAACTCTAAAAGTACCTCTATATATTTTTCTATTTTGTATATGCATTTTATAACATTATTTTATGACTAAGAAAAAGATACTCGAAACACGTGACTACAATACTAGGTTTTCTCGGAACTTTGTCCAAAGATTTTAATATTTATTGTTAGTCGCATATAATTTTAAAACAAGTTAAACTGCAATATGAGAATTCGCATTAACTTGCAAAAATTACAAAATACTATAATGTAACAATGGACAATACAATATGTCATGTAATCGTTTAACAAAAATGTAATCCGTCAAAGTCATGGCAACGACGATACACGAAATAATACCAAAGAAGTGACTCGCTAGCTGAAGTAGTAAGATTTGCTGGCTAGCAAAGTGAGGAATTGTCAGCCAAGTTCGAAACGATTTATGGCATTTAGCTCGGGCAGGTTGGTACAGTCTCGAGGTACCATTCGCTATTGTGATACTATTAATCGCTACATAATTTACGGGAAAGCCATACAGCAACAAGCCATAAAACACTTTATGTATGGCAAATTTATATATATAGAATAGCTGTGGCAGTGCTTAACATCAGTTTAAAATAGCTTCCAACACCCCACCGATATTTTGCATACACTGCCTTAGGAAATTTGTAAAACTTTCGTTAAATTTTGTAACATTTCGAGCGTGATTGACAGGGTAATCATTCACGTATTCTGTCTTTCATATCGTCGGAAGTTATAGGCGGTTCTTTGTATACCGTTGTATGTATACGTTCTTTGACATATCCCCATAGAAAGAAGGCAATTTTGGTTATATCCGCACCATCAAAGGGATATCTTCTAGCAAACTTGGCAATTCTTGCCGCAAAAAATATAAATAAATTTGGCAGCTTAAGTGTTCATCAAAGAAAAATGGTCCCGCGACGTATCGACCAAGAACTCCACCCCACATATTTAGTGACCATCTATGCTGGCGGTCAACTTCTCTTGTCAAATATGGGTTTATATCAGAATAATGGTGGTAATTGTGGCTGTTCATAAACCCGTCATTATGGAACGTTGGTGCATCCGTACATAAAACAAAATTAAAATAGTCTCTGTCTATCGCTAATTTTGCGTTTGCTAACGACAAAAATCTAAACGACCTAAAAGATCATCTCCAATCAGATTCTGGTGCTTTTGAAACAATTTGCTTAGCACTTCTTTTTGGATCTTCAACTAACGCTGTCATTATTATTGCTTTATTATCCTCGTTTAGGACTGATTTGTCACAGCTAGGTTTAGAATATGCCACATTGCTGCCAGATGCAACGAATCTTTCAAGAAAATTCTCAAATGCTGATACGTCTGGATGGCGTCAATTGTGATACTTTTCTTTGTAGACACACGAAGCCAACAACGAATTCCTTAAACATTCACCAAGAATGAAAACCATATCTACTAATTCATTATTTGGAAAACGTGACATTTTCGGTTAAACTTTGGGCTTTTTGGGTAGATCGAATACGATAAATTGTAACTAAACTGACGTATATATGCAGCATACATACATATGTATGTCGTTTACACATTTCAGCTATAATTTTCATGGCAATCTGTGATATAAAGAACAGCAATCTTCCCGAGTACCATGATATTAATGGTAATTATCTCAGAAACTATATCGAAATATCAATAAAGTCCCTCTACAATAAATTTCGTTAAAACTCAACCTACAAAAAAAATAAAACACATTCTAGTTTATGATAATCTCGAATTTGGTCACTCTCCAGTCAAGAATTGAATACATACTATTTTTTAAATGAACGGTAATTTCGGTGGAAATTTAAAAAAAATACATTTTTCTCCTAAATGAGTAGACTTATGCGGATAAAAGTCTTAACAATGTTAACTTAAAATTCGATGTGCATATCAAAATTATAAAAATATATAGGGTGATCCATTAAAAAAATTAAGTACGGTCCTGTACAGATGAAACCGACGTCCTTGGGGAACTCAAAATATTTTTAAATTGTAAACGAGAAACGTACGAATATAATATATATACTTAACATTTTCTGATAAAATCAATATTAAATGTACTGTTTAAGAAAAAAGGCCAAGTGGGCAACCCAGTACACACTGAGAAAAGTGTTTTTCTGAGACCAAGGAAGTTGACTTTCTTACATTTATTTTCTTCAGAGAAGTAAGATCTTTCTTGAAACAAAAATACTTATTTGACACGAGACGATGACTTTTCTTCGCGACAGTAAATATTTTTCTTAAAAAATCTCTAAGGTCAAGCAAAACATTTCTTGATTTTAAACTTTTAGGTATCATGCACCGTATAGTGCATAAGTAGTACCTATATTGACGCGGTGCAATTGAATGGAGAGTTATTTGGTTCAAGAAAATATATCTTTGGATTTCCAAGAAAGTGAAATATTTCATAGAAAACAATACTTTCATGCTTATATAGGAGAATGAGAATTACTTAAATTAAGTAAGTCTTACTTGCTCTTAGTAAACACTTTTCTCTGTGTACCTATTTTAAAGCGTTGTTTTGTTGAAGGATTGGTTTATTTTCCATACTAAAGATTTTTAGAAGTGATATAAGGTTATTCTGTGATATATCTGAACATTGAAATCGGTTGATATATATAATATACTTTCTGTTCACCTCATGTTATGACGTTTCCTATTACAATATATCTAACCACGTTTCTTTTAAAATAGCGATGTTGTGATTAATCGCGACTATACCCAAATTTTATTAAATTTGGAAAAGTGTAATACAACAGGGAGACAAACATCACCACTTTAAAAATTATCATTAATAGTTCGCACAGATAAGAATGGCTGGTCATAATATGTTTGGAAACGCTATAGTTATATTGTCTTTGTTTTAGCACTACTTTTGGACTTTTTGATGTATCTCAAAGACTGCTGCGAGGGCTTGAAGTACTAGTCATTATTCTCTTTTTGTGCAAATATGTGGAATTTCTGTTATCTACACCTCCCATAAAATGATTATAATCTGTAATTATTGTAGAGTACTTCACATCTTTCGTGCTACCAGCTTTTTTTGTGAACGTGATTTTTTGTTAATTCTATACCATGAAAATTTGACAGAAAATGAACCAATCGATTGTAATGCCATTAAAAAAAATGCTAATACAACCATTGCTGTGATATTGTCATCAATAGAGTCGGCAAAGAGAGGCAAGTTTTAGTGTAGTGCGGAGAACAACGTGGAGCTGAACAGCCGTATCAAGTATAGTAAACGGTAGATTACATAGAATATTTTTACGAATTGCACAGCAGCGTTTTTTACTTTTTAGGTGGCGTTCACACTTCTACCTTCTGATATACATACATCAAATAGTACATCTTACACATTTCATTCTATCGCCTTCGTATTCTAAATCCAGTATACTCGCTATTACATGTTCTAGTTTCTTGAAAATAAGCCGTTTTGAAAACGTATCTAAATACGACATTTTCTAAGTAAGTGTGTACTGATAACCACTCATAACAACTAGTCGAATAATACTGAACAAGTGTGCTTTGATACCGACGCTTAAGTTTCCGTGCCACCCCTATACGTTTCTCACCATACTGCATTGAAAATTGCCCCTCTTTGCCGAGTCTGGTTATCAAAGTATATTTTTCTATTACGCCCGCAATAATTTTGAGTAAATTTCAGCATGACTCACTATCCAAAGGACTGAAATTTTTCTCCTGCCATATCGTTTTTTTCTTGATGCACTTCGAATTTTTTGTTGGAGCCTTTGTTGTTAGCAATACGTCAGAGATTGTACTCTTTTTGTTTTTAGGATTAGCTTGACCAAACAACAATATTACACCATTACGTCACAATTATAGCGGGTTTTTGACAATGTAATATATTTACGCAGATATATAAAAAAGTATAATATTAAATCAAATATTGACTGAAGAATTTCTTTCAGTGACCTTTTGAGTTGGTCTAATAAAGTGCTATCCATTATTAAACCAAATAGAAGTTAATAGCGCCGTAAACTATACATAAGCAACGTATGATTACAGAGTATGTACTAATTGTTTTTTTTTCATATATGTACGTACATTATATTTAGTTAGCTTCAATAACAAACAGCCAATATTTAATATAAAAAAATCTCTAAACATACTTATATAAAGAAGCTACAGAATGTATTCATTCACTGTATAATTGTGGTGGAATCCGTAAACACTACTTTTATATAGAAAATAAAGACAAATAAATTATGGCAATAGTACCTGCAATAAGAAATACCTATTCTTTTGCATGATTTCATACAGAACTTCATAATTGTAATACAAGGTGATACATAGGTCTAGTCTACAAGCTAATTATGTTTCATACTACAGTGGAACTCCCCTAACTCGAACCACTCGAATTTGAGTTACAGAAAATTCACATACTTTTTATTATATGTATATATTTATAAAGCGTAATATCTAATAACAATATTATATAAAATTAATATAATAAATGATTTAAAAACAAACTGAAAATACAAACTACATATATTAGGATATGTGTATGTACTATGTATACATATGTATATAGGTATATAGTATGTAATTAAATAAAAATTGTCCTATATACGTAGGTATTAAATGTGTACTTGTACATTGGCCGCACGAATGTGTTCATACGAGTTTTGAATATTATTAATACATATATATATGTATATACAGGGTTTCCACGGTCGAGTCGGACATAGGGAAAATACATGCAAAATCGGTTTTCGGTGAATATTATCTCCCTAATACTACTTAATCCAAATTTAAGTGCCGAATATTATAACTGGGTTAACAATGAACATTTCCACAATCATAGTACAAAGAAAGTCATTTTAATAAAGCCAAAAAAATTATTATTTTTAAACCTATTGTACGTGAATTCCTAATAAGGCTTTTAACACGTTAGTTAGTGCAAGTGGCCGTGGTGCAGACGTTCACGCGACGCCTTAATAACTTAAGGCACAGATTGTTTGGGGTTCGAATCCGAGAAATGAATTTTTTTTTTTTATCTTGATTAATTTTTGTTGTTTATTTTGACAAATGATTCGTCGTTAGTAACAATTAAAAATCGAATAATAGCACGTGATAATTTTTGTTATTGTAAAAATTATTCATTATTTACCTTAATCCTCAAAAAATCGATTTTATAGTCTTCAAAATCTCTGATTTTTGTAGTGTTATTGAATTTGTAGCATTATTGTTGGAGATAAAAAATAAAACTAATATCTGCCGGGATTCGAACCCTAAACAATCCGTGCATTTGCGTTATTAAGCCGTCGCGCGAACCATAGACACTTGCACTTACTCACGTATTAAAAGCCTTATTAGGAATTCACGTACAATAAATTTAAAAATAATAATTTTTTGGCTTTATTAAAATGACTTTCTTTGTACTATGATTGTGGAGATGTTCATTGTTAACCCAGTTATAATAAGCGGCCCTTAATTTTGAATGAAGTAGTATTAGGGAGATAATATTCACCGAAAACCGATTTTATATGTATTCTCCCTATGTCCCACTTGGCCGTGGAAACCCTGTATGTCTTATCGGATGTTTGTTCCTGGGACATAAAATAATTCTTTAGTGTTTCGAACGCTTGTAAAACTTGTTTGTGCGATGGTTGCTCCACAATTTCTTCATCACTTTCTTCGGATGTTTCTTCATTTGCGAAGTTTGATACACTCCTCAGAATGTCTTCGTCTGTCGGATAGTCAGTAGTTAAGAGGTTACTATCAATTTCAACATACCTAAGTATCAAGAGATACATTCTCGACATTTAGCCATTCAACATAGTTTTCAAAATCTTAACTTAGTTCAACAAGCAATTCCTTATCTTCTGAATTTTGCAATCGTTCTCCTAGTTGAGCAAGGGGATTTTCGTCTTCATCCTCGTATTCGTTATCAAAACCAGCCTTTTTAAAACAGTTTTGAATGGTTTTTTGTTTAGCATCCACATTCCATCTCATGGCAACCTCTCTCACACAGTCGAGAAGTGATATGCTAGAAGAACCGTTACTATCTAATGCATAAAACGTTTTCTTAAGGATTCTTCCTTTGTAATGATCTTTGAAACTTTTAATGATCTGTTGCTCTAACGGTTGCAGTTTGGAAGTTGCGTTTGGTGGGAAAAAATTGCAAATTAATGGCCTTCAGCTTCTGTTATATTACAGGATGAGCAGGGCAGTTGTCTATAAACATTATTATTTTTCGATTCTCGTGTGAAAATTGCTTGTCCAATTTAACAAACCATTTTTCAAAAATTTCAATAAAACCCGTTGTCATTGGTACTTCCCCTAATTTCTTCGATAGATATTAAGTTATATGCGCTAACAGATGGCGTATCACGTATCTTTAGCGAAAATTTTGAGTTACAGAGATTCTACGTCTTAAATTTGGTTAATTTTTTCGAGTTAGGGATAAATTCGAGTTAGAGAAATTCGAGTTAAGGAGAGTCATATGCATATAAATTTAATAGATAACGCACGGGATAAAAAAATATTCGAGTTAGAGAAATTTTCGAGTTAGAGGAGTTCAAGTTGGAGGAGTTCTACTGTATTTATACAACCTTCTAAATTAAACATAAGATCATAAGCTGCTCACACGGCAAATAAACATTCTATACCTCTTTGTCTATGTTTATAGCCAACCTTTGAAATTGTGTAGTGAGCAGAGTCGAGGCAGAGATGCATATTTCAAATAAATTTAATTAAACGATTGCGTTGATTTTGTTGGGACGTTTATGTCTCACCAAGCCATAAAGGCTTAACTCGTGATAATAAAACATATTTCCAGACTTTGTGACTCATTATTTAACATTATAAATCGATAAGCTGACGATAACACTATCCTGTATTTCTATACTTTTTATTTTTAAAAACTTCCTTTTCAATTTCTGCGTGCAAATATACTAGGTATATGTATATAAACATGTATACACATTTATATACATATACTACAGCATTTAATGTTTCTTCATCTGTTGTCTCCACATCGTTTCTTGTACCACCAGCAATCATAAATTACGTCCTCCTTATTACAAACAAACCGTTATAAAACAATGAATGCGATATTAAGGCTGCGTTATTTCAGTTTTTTGGTCGCATTTGTGTGACAAAAAAAGTGATTTACGATTTACAACGGAGAAATAACAGTGTAGCTGTCTTACATATATTATTATTATTATGATTCTTGTTGGATAGTATCGTGCATCGAAATGTAGAAGAGATATTTCTGTTGTAAGGTTCGGACATTTTATATTCAGGTCGAATTACAATATTTGTTTAACTATGGAAGTATGTTTGCGCATATCTACTACTACCAGAGTTCAGTCAATATTATCAGATTACGACTAAATTTGATGGGATTAACAAGTACTTCAATAAATTATACTTTAGCAAAATGTCTCGTTGAGTCATTATAAACTTTTATGTAGGTACTTTTTACAATGAATTTATCTAAATACGAGAACTATAAATTACATAAAAAATATATGGATATCAACGCTTTATAATACTTAAAAACAAGTTGAAAATGCAAATACGGTTGTTTCTGAAGGCAACATTATTACTTATTCGAAGAAATAAAATGTTTCAGTTTGGGAATTTATGGCAGATGTGCTTTTCAAGGAGGAGTTTATTTCTTCAAGAGCGTACCAGTCGCTTTTATAAATGTAGAATCATTATTATTGTTAAGGTGCATTCTGTTTAAAGCGAATAGGCGTGGTGTTTACACATCATATTTAGTTCTGCAGTACAGACATAGTACTCACTGAGATTGATCTGTATACAAGTCGTTTTCATGTTACTTCCACAATATGACCACAAAATCAAACTTTACATCTACAAAAGATAATGATATTCAGTCGAAGTCTGTATCCACAGTACGCGCTTAACAGATCTGTTAAGCCTTATACATATATAGATATAATTAACATGTACCGAAAGGTTTAACAGAGCTGTTAAATCGCTTACTGTGGATACAGACTTCGACTGATTAACATGTCCAGGGACAATTTGATTAGCTGCAGGCCTTCAGGAGTAAATGCCTCTTCTTACAACTAATTATGTGCAAAACGACAAATTGGTATACTTTCACGTTCCTGTGTTTTTGATGAACATTGTGTCATACCACTGTGTGACTGTATGGTTTCATCTGGAGATAGTGTGTAGTTGGAAGTTGTATCAAGTGAAGAGACAGAGAAAGTTGGTGTGGGAATAGTAGGACACGATTCCATTTGTCACATTGTCAGCTCAGCTTTGTCGGGCTAGTGACCTAGTGGCTTGAACACTTGCCTCGTAGTCCGGCAGTACCAGGTTCGAACCCCGGTGCTTCCTTTCTGAGTTTGGTTTTGTGTAGTTTTCCAAATTCCACGGCAAATGCGGAAAGGTAACATCTTAAGTCAGTCTACAGCCGCAGGCGTAATAATAACTCATGGCCAGCCGATGCCCCCTGTAATTGGCGCAAGCTGTTGGGGATGCTAAGGCATGAATTATTATTATTATTATAATCAGGAAACCACTTCTAATACTTTCCCTTGTGCCCTGATTGCTAAAGAAGGAAAAAAACAATTGTTTCCTTAAAATTTTTTAATATTTTACTGGATGTATTCTAGCGCTTATTTTACGAGACTCATCTAGTTTCCTAAATATTTATGGTCCTTCGTCTTGTCTTTTATTAATTTTTCCAATATTTGACTATTGACATTCTTCCAAATGTTACTTCGCATTGCTTCGTCTTTATACGACTTATGTTTTAAACTGCACAATAGATCGACACTGCATGTTATCTGTACCTTTCATCCTCTGCCTATGAAAACCGTAATCTATTTCATTTGTTGCTACTCATTTTTTTAAGAAACGCTACACCGTCGTTAACATGCACGTTTAATTTGTCTGACGACCGATTTTGCTTGAATACGCGTCGTCTTTTGTTGACGTGTTTCGATTTGACGCTTTAGGCAGACCGTGACTATATCGTACCTATTTAGTTTACTGTAGCGATTAAACATGACGTATAAACGAGATCACACCTTAAAAGCTAGAAATCATTGTGCTAAAACTGTATTGCTCAGTCGAGTACGTTAAACGCACTTGATTTAGTAGTACGTACAGTAGGTTATAAGTCAGTTTACAAAAACAGATCCTACTGAAAATTTTCACTGTGAGATACATTTATATTTTGTATGTCTTCCGAAAAGAAAGTACACTTGAATAAAAAGAGGTGACGAAAAGGCTTTGCTTTGTAAATTACCACTTACTTAAAACCAATTTTATTAATACTGAGAAATGGAAATTACCATCTCAATCAACATTTGGCACAAGTTCACCAAATGTTCTTTCTCACAAAATGATCCAATAATGAACTAGTGCGATATGTCACACGTGATTTGTGCGGGGGCGGTATTCTTGGTATCAGGGGGAGTTACTTATAAAGTAGATGATTAGGAAATGTAATTACTTAACGATGTTATTTGACGATATAAATGTACCTATAATTGTGATAATTAGATCTTTTGTCATCTTTATTTAAAGACGACAGAAATGCTTGATTATAGAATATTAAAGAAAATCTAACAAGTCACTGTGATTACCTCCTCCATAAATTCCCCTGTGTTGCTGTTTAACGAGTCTCTGCCGCCTCATTATCGATTATACAAAAGTGGAGAACTGAATTAAAAAAAATAACTAGAAAAAATACTGAAGATCACCCTCACTGGTGTAAGAACTTTGCAGCGACTAGGGAAGACTTATAGTAATCTATTTGTTGATACTATACGTTTTTTATTACCATATCAACCTCTTAAAATTCAAGTATGTTGGAAATTACTCTCATGCGGTTGACATAAATTAATTCCCAGTTTCATATTTTCAAAAACATACTGTAGTTCTTCTGGTGTGTTAACGTGCATCTTGAGTTCAATGCCTGCAATGAATTCATTTAAATTACGTAATCTGTTCCAACAAATATTATCTTTCCCAAAAAAAGTAATCTACAAAGGATAAGTCCGGTGACGGAGATGATTATCTACCTTGAATGCAATCTTAAAACTCACTTCAAAAATGTTTCTTTTATTTACGCGGTATGAACTTATCATCGTGCAGTGGTCTCACAAATTCTGTAGAAGTGATATTGTAACCAAAATGTCAACTTTTAGAGGGTGCAGCTAAGTTTAGGCAAAAATGTCAGAGTTTTTCGTTGTCCATGTTTTATAATTTTAAGAATTTACATTACCGCCGATAAATGAAAGCGGTAAAAAAGGTTAAATCTAATACATCATTATTGTTTATATTATCATTAAACCAATTATAATAAGTTATTCTTGATTCAAAATCAATAGAATATAATCGACGGATTACAGAAAACTTGCATATGGAGGCTTTTCCTTAATGATTGAACCAGTCGCTTTACATAACTATACACAAACCAAACATCGACTTCAAAGTGAACGTTTTTAATATTATTCACTACTAGATATACGTGTCTATGCTAATAACATACCTACATAATAACTTCTTTAGATTAGCTTCCTGACTTTGCTGATTATACTCTATAATTGTAGCTGCGTAAGAAGTAGATTTTGTTTAAACACCGACCAACACTCTTCGCTTATGTTAAACGAAAATATCGTATAAAGCACTTGGTTTGGGAAATGCTTCATGAAATACTCCAATACATGATGAAAATAAGTCCAGCTTCTGTCAGCTCTATATGTGGCACTCCCAAAGTAGGCCATTAAGATGAAGGCATCTTGCTGAGACCTAAATACCATCAGAAACCCATTAATAAAATCTACAACGTATATTTTTAAATATAATCTGAACTTTATCAAATTATGAAAATATCTGATTGTCAGTATAAAAAAATTAATACAGAATGCAAATTCAGTGAAAAATTAATGCAGAACCTTAAAGGAAGATACGTAAGATTATGGTAGAAGTAGAAATCAACTGATCTTCAGTCATTAATGCGTGCCTAATTTGTAAATACTAAATTTAAAAAAAATCCGTTGAGTAAAGTAAGCTTTAAAATAAAACGTTGAGCACGCCTTCAAAGGCCCTCGAAGACAAATCTTACAGCTAAGCTAAAAGCTAGTGTAGCAAAAGTACCTGAACTCACATTCCTCGGCAATGAAATTAATTCAAAGGTCAAAAAGTAAACCGATCCCACTATATGTGTACTGTACTACAGATATGCAACTAAGTAACTCAAGAATCATACAAACAAACAATTCCTTTCTTGACTATTATCCTCCAAGCAGGAATAGAAAAATCGAATGAAAGCGAATAACTGAACATCTAAATTTATACAATTTTTGTATATCTGTTGGTGTTACTATAGAAATATATAAAAGTGTTTGTTTAAAACAATGGCCTGTGTGTATGAAAAATTAAAAAAACTGGCGGAAGATAAAAAGAAGTGGGCACAATTTATACATAAATAACCATAGCCCTTAAAAATATGGTAGTTGGTATGCATACAAAGTATAGATATGTTATTTTTCAAACCATAAAATATTTTGAAAGTTTGTTTTACATCAATAGTGTGATAATATACTAAGTCTAAATGATTGTATTTTCCAAACTATCAAGGTTAGGTTCCAGGTTCCATATGTCATACATTTCCGAATTCAGAATATGAATACATATTCATTTCTTCGCATAGACTTCAGAATTGAACAAATATGTAGGGAGTTCTATTTAACAAAAATATCTATGACGTCATAGCGGTCCACTAGTGACATTATAACTTAAATAAAATACAGGATAATATGTACAATTGAAAACAGAAGTCGACCTGTAAAAGAAATTTTCAAAATATTTCATGATTTGAGAAATAACGAATACATAACTTTATATACACACTGCATACAGTGTGTCGCACTCTAGACGGCACCACCGCAGTATTTTGTTAACATATTATCGTTTTAATTAAGACAAAATTCGAAGGTGTCTTTGTAGACATAAGAAAACTCCTTTCAAGTCGTAATCTTTGCATACGTCGGAAGAAGGAGACTGTGAAAGACGTTTCGAATATTGTTTATGGATGCAAGGTAATGTTTTAAATGATCGAAGTAACATACCCTAAAGTTACAGTTTAACGAGAGGTATGATCAGAAATAATAAAGAAATTAAATCGATAATCGACAATCTTAAGCTACACATTTTAAAATTATTTTCATATATACAAGCTGTTTCATATTGCCAGGGTGAACCAAACATACAATTTCTTAAATGGGACACACTATATATTATTTTAAATTGAGATTAAGCGTATCTTCCTCATTCTTCGATATAAGGATTCATTGACGAATGTGAATAATATTTCGCCAATGAAATTGTTTTTATGGGAAAACTTTATAGAAAAATAATATTTCGACAATATTACGAAAACTGTACAGGGCGATTCAAAACACAAACGCATTATTTTCTTATCTTATTTAAATGTTGCAACATTCACGTTGTCATTATAAAAAAGCAAAAAGGAAGCAATCTCGGCATCGTTTGTACCAAAATTGCTATTGTTGAACACTAAATTTTAATTTATTGTTAAATATTGTTTATTTAAAGGGAATATTTTTGCATGAACGCTGGCAGTAACTTCGTATCTAATAGAAAATGTGAATTAACAAACTGAATTCGTCGAAAGAATTTAATAAACGGTAACTTGAGAAATTGATACATTTCAGTAGGCTATTCTGCATAGGGAAAACCAAAAGATTCGAAACCAACAGAGTAGAATATTTTTTACTAGTATGGACTGTCGTTACTATGTGAAATAAATTCTGCAACTGCTCGCTTTATACAGGGTGTTCACAATTTTGCAAAATCGAAGAAATCTCGAAATTTTTAAATGGAACGCCCTGTATATTTTAGCTCATTGAAAAGCCATTTTACTAGGCTTTCTATTGATACCTCATTTGATGCGCCTAGGATAAATCATTTTCTAATTATTTCTTTTTAAAGTTGAATTAATGAGAAATGCTTGTATTTTTTTTTAATGTGTGGTGGGTGCTTAGTTGCAGTGACTCCGTAAGCTGTATCACTTGCCTGGCTATCACTGCAACTCTTGCGGTGTAGTTTAGTGTGTGTAAGTTGTGTTTAAATGGCTTTGTGACAGCATCATATCGCCTTTTATGATGCCGGGCTGTTAATTACTTTGCTCCCAACAGCGAATGGCAAGTCGATCCGGGATTAAACTCTCTGAAAAAATGTCACCGTCCCTCCAGAGAATTGAACGCCGGCACCTATCGTCCTCTCACAACAATAGTCAGCCGCCTAACCGCTGCGGCCATCGACCCGTTAGTAGCTAATTTGCACTTCAAACCTACTGTAAGATCGAATATTCAACAAATAATCCATAAATGGTATATGACAAGAAGAAACTCCATTTAGTATGAGAAACAATTGATTTTCACTCAGCGGTGAAAGCAAACATTAAATTAATATAAACTAAAGGTGTCAGTTTTAAGTTTGTATACTAATAACCAAGTTGTAAAAAATTTCGTTTTGTGTTATACAGTATTTCGTTCAATCTTTAAAAGCAATTGTTATATTGACTAATTTTAGTAGGTAGGTCAAGAAATGGTAAATATGACATTTATTCTTGGGGAGTATAGAAGAAATTGTCTCCTAGCAAGTAGAGTATATACAGAGAGATTTCCAAACCTTGAAAGAAGGCCGGAAGCATTCGAAAGATTATTAGGGAAATTTTTAGAAACTGATGGTGTAACCTACAAGAAAAGAGAAACAAATAAACCGGTAATCAATAAACAAAGCGAACTGACCGTATTATTAACAATACAGGAAAATCCACATACATATCATTTAGAGCTAGTAAGGCCAGCTAGAAAAGAGATAGATCTAGAGTGGGTCGGTTATAAAACACGGAATTAACGCATTGGCGAGCGTGCTATTCCGTATATGTTTTACAACCGCCCCACTTTAGATCTATCTCTTTTCTAGCTGGCGTTAGTCGCTCTAAATGTTCTGTATGTGGAGAGATGTATGTAAGTATAGATGGTATTTCAAAGGTAACAGCTATTGAAAGTAGGAGCTTGCGTTTGTTCAGTATCTACTAAAATTAGTCATTATAACAATTTCTTTTAAAGATTGAACAAAATACTGTATAACACAAAACGAAATTTTTTACAACTTGGTTATTAGTATACAAGCTTAAAACTGACACCTTTACTTTATATTAAATTAATGTTAGCTCTCACCGTTGAATAAAAATCAATTGTTTCTCATACTAAATGGAGTTTTTTCTTGTTATAAACCATTTATGGATTATTTTTTGAATATGCGATCTTACAGTAGATTTGAAGTGCAAATTAGCTAGGTACTAAAAATACAAGCATTTGTCATTAATTCAACTTTAAAAAGAAATAATTAGAAAATGATCTATCCTAGGTGCATCAAATGAGGTATCAGTAGAAAGCGTAGTAAAAGGGCTTTTCAATGAGCTAAAAATATACAGGGTGTTCTATTTAAACATTTCGAGATTTCTTCGATTTTGCAAAATTATGAACACCCTGTATAAAGCGAGCAGTTGCAGAATTTATTTCACATAGTAACGACAGTCCATACTAGTAAAAAATATTCTACTCTGTTGGTTTCGAATCTTTTGTTTTTCCCTATGCAGAATAGCCTACTGAAATGTATCAATTTATCAAGTAAAATAATTGTTTACACAGAAACTATCAACTTTAGACCTATACAACATTATATCGTTGTAACCAGCTTTCAAGCGCGGATCATTTTCTCTGTTAATATACAGAGTGTTCCATTTAAAAAAATGCAACTTTAGTCTGGCATTTCCATCTGGAACACCCTGTATAAAACAAAATATTTTTAAAACGTGCACTTGATGGTGCGGAAGAATATTCGATGACTAAATATTTGACAAACTTTCAAATAAGCGTGAAATCATCCGTCCCCGCTTCGTTGCCGGACCCTGTATATTAAAATAATTTTAAAATATGTAGCTTACGACTGTCTATAATTTTTGTACATAATGCCTTTTGATATCTTTAATATTAATGGATGCATTGAGCTTAGACACACTAATGCCTCACCCTGTAGATGAGGAGAATTAGAGTTTCAATGAACTGCAGAAACTTACAATTAGTAGTAAATATGTAATAGGAATCGTATTCTATAAGAAATTAATCTCATATTTTTATTTGCAGGTATGGGTACACTACATTTTTTAACATCAAATATGGCGCACCATTAAATACAGGTATGCTTTAATTCAGCTTATTCAAATTAATAAATGCGTTACTTGTGCAATTATACATACAATGAGAAAATAACTTCGAAAGATAGATTTTGCGTGTATTTCCCAACATTGGTTTTCTATATACATTTTACTTTGTATTACGGAGGAGACATGCAAAGCACACACACTTAAGAATTCGCATAAATTCTCGTTTAGGCTTTTCACACCGTTAAATCATCGTCTTTGTTTCTTTTTCGAGCGGCAGCATTCTTTGGACAGTTAAGTGATGTTTGGTGTTCATGAAGCCTACTGCGCAGAAATTCTTTCGCGTCTCTCTCGTTTATCAAATTGTTTACGCTGCGCGATAGTGCAAGAACGAAGCGACGCTGATAAACCAAACAGGAATACCTATAAAAGTTAATTTTAAATTACGATCTGCTAAGATACGGTTGTAATTATTTTGAATAATTAACTTTGCACGATGGAATTTTAACCATCCAAAAAATGTAATTAATTATGAGTTAATCAAGTTTGATCACAACACTGTTCGCCGATGAAAAGAAAGAACTAAATTTCAAAATTTTATATCTGACACCACAATATGTTAAATTATTTTTTTGATGTTAATAATATTAACATCAAAACATGAATATAATATTATATTAAATCAACTTTTACAGTTCTATCGCATGTAGTAGATTCTTTATATGGTTTGTCCTCTTTACCAGCGTCAGCTTGCTTGGCATTAACAATTTCAAAAAATGGATTCACGTCGTATTAAGAATAGCATGCCCAGACCATACGGGCATGCTACTGTGTTTAGTTGCCGTTTTTGATATTAGTATTGTGATTAGTAATAAATTAAATATTTAATTAGGAAGTATTCAAGCAATTAGTAAATATGTAATTGGTGAAGAGGTCCTATCGTTATTATAAAATAGTATTTGATTAAATATGTATTTCGCGGTACTAAATACACTAGTAGCTACTACTTCATTGAAAATCCATATCAAAATTGTGATGGTGTGCAGCCTTCTTCTAGTATCCTGTATCTAAAAATCAACACATTCAAATAAGTTTATTTAATGATAATGAGAATTGATTTCTTTGCTCAACAGATTATATCCAATAAATTGCAAGACAAAGTATTAAACATATGTATGTATAACATTAATCCTGAAACTAGTTAGTTTTCTTAATACTAACTAAGAATGAGAATGTACTAACAATGCACTAAAACTAAGGGAAAGCGAATACTGTCGTAACATGTTTTATTAAATAGAGCACATATTCTGTGTATTGACAATCAAAAGAACATATTAGTTTTTTTATTTAGATTTCTTTATTAAATTTGCCAGTGGTGTTTTTATCTGGGTGTATTGTTTTGTATTGTTAATTGTAAATTGTGTTGATTTGTATGTAACTATACAGCTTTGGCCATAAGTATTGAGCACCCTACAAGTTTTGCATGTGTGCGATAACCATAACAGTAAATAAACCCTGTTGTTTACGAAGTATTTTGTCAGCCTTTCTTTTTCCTCACCTTTTGGCGATACGAACATGGACGGCGTTAAGTTCCAACAGAATAATGCAACCTGTCACAAAGCTGCCTACACAAACGCTTGGTTTAGGGAAAATTACAACTCCTGAACTGGCCTGCTCAATTGGAGGATCTGAAACCCATCGAACGTCTAAGGGATTTATTAAAGCGAAAGGTCAGGCGTTACACAATCAATTAAAAAAAAAACGAGTTAAAGGATCGCTTGCGCCTAGAATGGAACGCTATGTCCAGAAGTCCCGAAGAATGTAAGAAACTTGTGAACTTTCTACCCAAAAGAATTACTATTGTAATTAAAAGAAAGGGTGGGTCCACTAAATATTGTTTTTTTTTTAATAATAAACATTATAAACCTGTGCAAGTTGTTTTAATTTATTTCAATTTAATATTCTTCAAAAAACTCATAGTTAACCTGGGTGCTTAATACTTATGGCCAAGTATAGTTACATACAAATCAAGACAATTTACAATTAACAATACAAAACGATACACCGAGATAAAAACAAAGAGTAGTCCTATCTCAACGCCCAGACCGTGCATCCCCACCAGAAACTCATCTAGTGAGTATAAGGTCTGCTTCGCTAAATATTTCTTTACTGCTATTCCAAAACTAGCAATTGAATCATACCTTACCGTAATTTTTACACTCGGACGAATATGCGAATTATAACATTTATTAAATCTAGTGAACTCATGGCAAATATAATTAGAATTTCTCGTGGAATAATTATACGCGTCTGCACTGGTTTGAAATTTACTGGAATTTTAAAATACATACAAGGCTCCTTGTAGTATATGGAGGTTGGTATATTTAACTCCTGAAAAGTTCTATAGGTTTACATTAGCAATAAGTTGTACGTTAAGTACATTGTATATCTAAGGAACGTTAAGAAAGTGTAGAAATTTTTTGTATCAGATTTATTATTATTAGTGGAAGGATTATTAAATTGGGATATGTTCAAATCTGCGACGATAAGACTGTTAATACTAACACTAGTTTAAAGAATCATTCAAATTCTCAAAACATAGATATCAAGGAAGAAAGAAATTACATAAATGTATAGTTTTTATCTATTAATCATAATTGTACATCTCTGAATTAAGAAAACGCCACCAACAGGTTTATAATAAGATTCGTTAGAGAGTTGCCGTTTATTTAAAAAATCTTCTTTTCGGAAGGTGAGCTTTTATAGTACTGAATGCACACATAACTTCCTGTTTATCCGGAAACGAGTCGTAATGCCAAGTTTACGCTTGCCCGTTTCGTGTTTTCCTAAAATTGGAATTTGGTAGTCAAAAGTAAGGAGAATACATACGAAAAACAAACCGTTCAATTCAACTGCAAGCATATGATATCGGAATCAGATAGTCTGAAACTTTGTAATTTTATTATTCTTGATGAGCACGCTGCGCGGAGCGCAACTATATTAACTACGGTAATAAAATCTTTATTTACATTTAAATCTAAATGACCAATAAAACAGGTTTTAGTGAACACATTGCGTGGAATTTACTTTAAGTAATAATACGCATATATATGCCATCAATACATCAATGAAGTGTAATTTTATCATGGAATTAGTTCTAATCGAATTTAGATCGCAATCAATATTTCCCATCCGTATTCCGGTATCGATTCCTCTATTAAAGTTTAATATATAATTATTACTGTCTGAATGGATTGAAACTATGTATTATAACATTGAACAGTTACCTACTAAAAATAAATTTCACCAAAACGATATGCAATAAGAATTTAATGTGATACAATAATAAGGATTTTATGCCGTAATTTGGCGGCATATATTGTCGCTAAATTATGTCTAGTTATTTTAGTTTATAATACTTTAATACGCAGAAAGAGCAATTTATATGACATAACCAAATATACGCTACTGTTCTCTTTCTCTAGAATGGCAGAAAACAATTACATCACGTAGTAACATACATATTTATTAGATGTTTGAGTTCAGTTGATCTATAAATTTGAGTTAAAGTATAACAATATAAATGTTAAAATGGCATTTTAGTTTATTCGTAATCAGAACTTTACTCGCAAAATAAATTTTGCTTTACGCATATTTATATACTAGGCTGAGACAGTAGTGCGTCAAAGCTTAATATGTCCATTAGTATTGAAGATATCAAAAAACATTATGTACAAAAATCATAGATAGTCATAAGATACATATTTAAAATTTATTTTCATATATACAGGGTGTTTTATATTATCAGGGTGAACCAAACATACATTTTTTTAAATGGGACAATGTTATTTCAAATTTAGATTAAGCGTATCTTCCTCATTCCTTCTGTTATATATTGTATGAATATTATTGTTTGCATGTATATACCTGTATATGCATGTTATAAAAGAAGTATGCAGTTTTTGTGTGCATGCAGTTTGTACGTAGTTGCTGTGTACGATGAATAAAATATTCATTCGTCATCCCGACTTGGGGCTAGTTATTTCAATTAACTTGATCTACCTAAATATTATAAATTTAAGTTACCACATATGGGCGACGAGGATTTTTATTTTAAATAAGTGATTATGTCGATTGGAAAATCAATGAATTTAGGATTGGGAAAAAAATCTGGAAAACATATATCTATCGCACGCATCGATCAGTTTTTCATCGCGACCGGTACAAAATAAGAGGCTAAAGTTCCCACGTTAATTACATTGGTAGGCGATGAAACCTACGAATTAATGGTAGATTTATGCGATCCGAATCGACCTGAAAATAAAACGTATAATGAACTAGTGGAGATCGTCCGGAATCATCTTGAACCGAGTTCGTCGATCTATGCAGAGCGTCACAAGTTCCTATTACGACGGCAAGAAGAAAACGAAACGATTAGTAAGTACATCGCTGTTTTAAAATTCTTGGCAAAATCATGTGAATTTAAAAAAAAACTTGGATGAAAATTTGCGAGATCAGTTGCTTTGTGGGTTAAGAAGTGACGTTATAAAGCAGAGATTATTTGCGGAGAAACAATTGACCTATGCGGAAGCTTTGAAGATTGCAATTAGTATGGAAACAGCTGAGAAACAAGTGATACATAGTGTGTATCGTTCAGAAGCCATTGTCGACCATTTTAAAGCAGAAGAAAACGTGGTCCATCATGTTGGTTCCAGTGGAAGTCGACAACGCGCAAGCACATTAGTTAGTTCGAAGAAATACCGACTTAATAAGAAAATTAAAAATTACCAGCCATCAGTGAAGCGTTGTGAATGCTGTGGAAAATCAAATCATGCAAGACAGAATTGTTTCCTGAAGCGGGCGTCCTGTTTTATTTGCGGTAAGAAGAGGCATGTTAGTTCCGTATGTAGGAATAAGAAACAAGGTAAAAAGAAATCACTAAAGTCTTATGTAAATAAAAATGATGTCGATATTAGCACATAACGATGATTGTGATGAGAATTTATACACAATAATTATTTTTACGAGGAATTGTCCTCTCTTTAAAATTAAATTAAATATTGAAAACACTAATTTAGTTATGGAGATTGATACTGGTTCTTCATTATCTATAATTTCAGATTATACTTATAATAAGTATTTTAAACATAAGAATTTAATTAAAAATAGGATAAATTTAAAATCATATGATGGTGCGACAATTAAGTGTATTGGTTATTGTACTGTTAATGTTAATTATGATCGTGTGGATCATTCTTTAAAGTTACATGTAGTTCAGAATGGAGATCCCCCTTTAATTGGTCGACAATGGCTTGAAACACTGAATAATTCTGTAAATCCTAGGGTACCTTTAAGTAGTATTTGTAGTGAAGATAGAACGGAAATTATTGCTAATTTAAAAAAGAATTTTTCTGATGTGTTTTCACCCCGTTTGGGATTATTTAAAGATGGTAAGGCAAAATTGTATTTAAAAGATAATACTACACCACTGTTTTGTAAAGTACGGTCGTTACCTTTCTCAATTAAAGAAAAAATTGAGAATAAAACAAATTTACTCCAATCGTACCTACCTATAATGAAAAAAGATGGCAATATCAGAATTTGTGGAGATTATAAAGTTACTTTAAATTCTTATTTAAAAGTTGATAAATATCCGATTCCAAAAATCGATGAATAATTATTTGCAAGATTAAGAGGTGGGACATTTTTTCTGTAATTGATTTGTCGCAAATTAACGACTATCAATACTCATAAGGGGTTATTTGTATAGAATAGGTTACCACACGGAATTTGTTCTTCGGGGATTGAAGGTGTAGCCGTTTTTCTTGATGATATCTTGGTAACGGGTAGCAATTTGAATGAACATATTGAAAGATTAAAATTAGTTTTGACCAGATTAATCCGTGCAGGATTAAAAATCAGATGTGATAAATGTAAATGGTTTATGGATAAGGTTACTTATTTAGGATACGATATTGGTGCCAGAGGATTACATACAAATCAAAATAAGGTAAGTGCTATTTTAAAAATGAAGGTTCCCACTAAACACAAACTTCTACGACGTCATGTTAATCAATTACATAGTTCCAACAGTGAAAAACGTTTGTCTTGCCCATCGGCAGCATTTAATTGTAGTAATAAGGAGATTGAAACTAGTGAACCGGCAACGCAGTCAAATTTGACAGAAATTGAGCCAATTTAAGACCTAGAGTTAAGCAGTAATTTTAGTAATATTTTAAGAAGAAGGGTGTTATATATTGTATGAATGTGTCTGTATATATTATTGTTTGCATGCACCTGTATATACATGTTATAAAAGAAGTACGTAGTTTTTATGCAGTTTTTGTGTGTATGCAGTTTGTACGTAGTTGCTGTGCACGTTGAATAAAATATTCATTCGTTATCCCGACTTGTGGCTAGTTATTTAAATTACCTTGATCTACCTAAATATTATAAATCTAAGTTACAACACCTTCGAGATAAAGTTTCCTGGAGTCGTACCGAGTATTTCAGAAGTTATGGTCTTATGTATCCCACATGTAACAGCTTGATGTTGGCTTTTACTGAAATAACTTTTTTTATAGCAAAGTGATATTTTGTCAATATTGCGAAATATATTGAGTAGAGGGCGATTCAGAACACAAATGCATTATTTTCTCATCTTATTTAAATGGATCACACTATATTTTATATTAAGAAAGGGAAGGACACAATATGCGGTTTCATTTTGATTAACCACTCCCTATATCTAAAATCGGTAATTTCTCAGATATTTAATATTTTTTTAATGAAAGGTGAGCTTTTCAAAATAATTGTAATATGCCAAATTAGCCATGAAAAAATGACAGTAAAAACTATTAAATCATCAATTGAGATAAACTTGTTAAATATAATACAACTACAAAATATTAAACTTATACCAGTAATTAATATTTAATCATTTAAGCCAAAAGTTCGCACTATAACAGATTTCACAATAAATGTTCAAAATGTCCACCAAAACGATCAAACAACATTGTAGCCGTTCTTCGAATGATGGATTTACATTTCTTAACATTTCTACCTACGTTCTTTCAGTTATGAACAATCCACATATTAGTAGACAAAAATCTCGCAACAACAATATATTAGTTAAAAGGCTGTTCAGAGAATACTATGTAAAAAGAAATTGTATTCATATCATATGTATATAGTTGCAGCAAGAGTTACTTGACAATGATTTTCCCCATAGAATTACTTTTTCTGGCTAGCCCGATGTTCAGAGATAAGTAAATTTTACTTTTTTGTGTAGCGTTATGTGAAAGACTTTTTATATCAAATACCACCAATTACACAAAATGATATGTAGAACAAAATGAAATTAGAATTCCAGACCATTACCATAAATGATTAAATACTAATTATTGGTATAAATCTAATAAATTGCAGTTCTGTTAAATTTAACAAGTTTATCTCAATTTATGATTTAATACTTTTTACAGTCATTTTTTCACGGCTAATTTGACATATTACAATTATTTTGAAAAAAGCTAACCTTTCATTAAGAAAGTATTAAATATCTCAGAAATTAACGACTTGAGCTATAAGAAGAGGTTAATAAAAATGAAAGCGCATATTGTGTTTTTCCCTTCCTTAATATAAAATACAGGGTGATCCATTTAAATAAGATGAGAAAATAATGCATTTGTGTTTCGAATCGCCCTGTACACAGTTTTCGCAATATCGGCAAAATATCACTTCGCTATAAAACTGTAACAACATAAAAAAGTTATTCCAGTACAAAAACAATTTCAAGCTGTTTCGTGTGGAATACACAGAACGTTAAACACGCAATGATTTTCAGACATAATTGACCATAACTTCTGAAATACTCGGTATAACTCAATGAAACCTGATATTGAAGGAATGAGGAAGACCTGCTTAATCTAAATTTGAAATAATATATAGCGCGTCATATTTAAGAAAATGTATGTTTGATTCACCCTGACAATATAAAACAGGCTGTAAGTATATATGAAAATAATTTTAAGATACATATGTAGCTTAAGACTGTATGGTTTTTGTATATAATATTTTTTGATATCTTCTCAATATTAATGGGCTTATTTTATATATATTGAGCTTTGACACACTAATGCCTCACCATCAAAATTGATGCTCGCTGCTACACTATGCTGGTATAATTGCAATATATTGAAGTGAATTGCACAAAACGAAAATACAGTAACATGCTGAGCAATGAAAAGCTTTAATTAGAATTAAAAATGAGGTACACAGCAATGTGTGTCTAAATTTAACCAAAGCAAAAGTATGTTACACCTGCTTCAGCTTATCATGCTATAGTAAACAAGGACCACAGATAGTAATTCATAATGGATAAATTCTCAACGCAATCCATCTGTTTATTTGTATAAGATAATTTTAGGAAATGCAACGTTCTCTAACCAAATATAAAATAGGTATGTTTACCAAAATACTGAACAGTCTAGAACTGTGTCCAGCAAAATAGCTTAATTTGTTAGAGCAATAAGTGGAATAAAGGTGCAGTATGTATGATTTTAAATTTTGCTTAAAATTGTGTAGGAATAATACAAAAATTTACCCAACATGATTTCATTGTTTAGTCTGAGGTCTGCACTTCAGACAATAACATAAACAAAACACAAGTCATATGCGGCGGATTACGTTGACACAGAAAAGGGCAAGCGCGTTCTTTGTGTATAAGAATCGATAACACGATTGAAAATTCCGTCCTACGCTCCCATTCTAGATAGATTAACTAAAAAAAGCTGTTCAAACAAGTGTATTTTATTTTTGACAAGCACCTTCAAACTAAACCTTCACCAAACTATACCAACAAATTGTAACACTACTGTCAAGTACTGTCAAATTATTATTTAAACGAGTAAAGCCTGAAGCAGACTAGGAATAGCTCGTTTCTAATATGAAATAGAAGAGTCAACTTCACTTTGTTAGCAAGCATGGAGACTACAATTTGGGATGGCAACAGCTTCTGGAAATTCGTGTGTTTGCTATAAAAATGAAATAGAGAAAATTTCTATAATAAGTAATTGTATACCATCAGTATAGAGACAAATGCTAATATAATACATATTTAAATAATAAATTCTTGGGATACACCGAATAAAATTTGATTAAGCAATTTATGCTTAAATGCAACACGTTTCATGAGCCCTGTAAGGTTGTCATCTTTAATAAAATGTTCTCAAATAACCTTTTAACTCGCCAAGGTACACAGTAAAATACAAATACATTATGTAAAAATAATCGTACAATTAGCAGGCAAAGCATTTACTTAATAGGTTTTTTACGTTATCGTATCATTTGTCATCATTTTGTTGTGGAAGTTTTTTTGCTGAGTGTATAAATTAAACAATGGATCGATTTAGGTACAAATCACTTTTGCATTTTGTAATCTAAATTCTGTGCAACAGGTAATAAAATTTTAGTACCACATTCATGATAGTGCAAACAAAGCTTTAAAGATTTTCGTCTTACGGAGTGTATATCAGGTGTAAAACATTTCAAACACGCTGATATTTATTTTAACCCTTATTAGAAAATATTTTAATACCTGTTCGCTAATTGGCCCAAATATTATACTACCACTTTACCTGTAATATTATATTTGAATATTGTTAAGAGCCGCTTTGATGAACGTTGTATAAAAGGAAAAATAGTTATAGTAGGAACAATTTTGCGCCCCTAAATGTGAAACGATTAGCAGCACTAGGATATGTATCTGCACAATAACTACATATTTATGTTCTTAAGTTGGTAATGCAGAAAGCATCAGCTATTATGACTAAACATGGCAAATTTGGTACACATGCCAGCAGCGTACGCATGCAATTTTGCATTTAATTTAAGTTTTAAAAAAATCCATATGGGACGGTTAAGAGAGCTCTTGGCATATTGATACACGACACAACTGCGTACTAATTCGCAGTTCAAAGTTACTCTCATAAGTACTGCTAGTTGGCTGATCGCTAACCCGATAATGATCGAAATATCTCCCGCTATGTATGACGTACAGATATGCTTTGTTTAGTTATGAAGTATACGTTAAATATGTATGAGTTTGTTTACTTGGTGTTACTATTATTGGAAATAGCTTATCGTCTTAATTTTGCTTTTTTTTGTAAATTTAGATTGAGTAAATTTAAAATGCTGGAGCACATGATTTATAATATGAATGTCATGTCAGATAACAACGAAGAGATATACAGTCTGGAGAAATTACGCCGCCCAAAGAGAATAAAAAGATTGATATCCATAGTAAACTGTATTACGGATAATAAGTACAACCATTCACAGAATCGATTATTTAGACGATTGCTATAACCCAACATTTTTGAGAAGGTTTAGAATTAATAAAAATACATTTGGGCAAATACTTATCCAAATCAGAAATCAAATACAGAGTGCTACAACTAGAAACAAAGCAGTAGCTCCAAAAACAAAATGATTATTTACTATAAGGTTTTATGCATAATATGATAGTAGCAGGAGAGTTAGTGAACAAATAACCTTAACTATTGTTACTTTAAGGGTAATACATATATTTATCAGCCAAAGATGAGAGAAGATATATTAGACACCCAGCTAACATTGACAAAAAAAACGTCGAAATCGAGTCACCTGTCGTAACAAAGTAGAATACTTCAGAAGTACAAAACATTGGTTTGCGTGAAACGTCCAAACAATTTTTAATGCAGATTTACAAATAAGGGAGATTGTAGCACGGTGGCCAGCAGCAATCGATAATCAAATTATATTTAAAAATCCGTATATTAAAAGGCAGTTTAAAAGCTGCGTATAAAGATTTAATAATCGTTGGAGATTTCGTATACGCTGTTACATCTTACACAATCCAACCTCTCCTAAATGCTACGAAGACAATTTTTTCAGCGAGTCTCCAATATGAGCTACAAATATTATAGAGAGCTGTTTTGGGGTATGGAAAAGGCGTTTTCTAGTAATTGCACTATCTATGAGGGTTTCGCTAGAACTGTCACAAACAATTGCAGTCGCCACTACTATTCTGCACAACTTAGCAATAAAGCAGAATGGCTTACCATCAGATGAGCCAGAAATCCTTCAACAAATTATAGAAGGTGAACGTGGCAGGTATCAGCATGAACAGCTACATCAGCAGCAAATTATGCCTCCATTGTTATAAAATTGATGATAAATTTTTGTACTATTAGTTATTCGTTTTATAACTTATAACAGATCAATTTGTATGCATTTTCAAAGTTGAAATACAATATTAGACACTATTTCTGTTATTGTATATTTCAATTAATATATGCAGTGTGTCTCCGTATCGATGTATGAATAGGACAAGAAGGCTGAACATTTTTGAGATAAAATTTTTATCTTCTGGAATTCAACCCGCCCTGAATAGAAAGATGTATCATAATTTTAGTTTCAAAAAATCAAGTATGTCTTGGAAATTAAAAAAGACTATTTTTTCCACCAGTAAAGTGTATGTTCAGTAGAGGATACGACAGTATATTATGAAGAACAAATTTTTAACAATTTTTTTTGTTTGGAACTATGAACCTACATATTCACACATTTTTCCATCTGTCCTAAATGCACTAAATACTGCTCTTATCTCCGTACGTAAAATGGAATTTATAACTTCCCTAATAAAATGCTTCCATACTTCTGCACTATGCGACAACCTATTTGTTGTAAACTATTTGTTTTATTTAACCCCAGAAGTAAGAATCCATGATGGTTAGATCCAGAGGCCTGAGTGGCCACAAAATAGGAGCAACATTGGCTATTCATTTTTCTTTGTAAACAGTCAAATCAACCATTCACACATTTACGAAGTAGAATGGGAAGAGCAATCGTCGCGCGTCGTGTTGAAAAGATAGAGAATATTCTGCTCCGAACGGGAATTCATTCACAAACTGATTCAAAATATTTAAATAATTATTTTGATTAAATCATTCCTCAATAAAAATGGTCTAGTCTAGTTACACCGCAATGATAAGAAATCACGTACCAGACATTAGGTTTTTTTAAATACTGCAGTTTAGAAGTTGCAATTTAGAATTATTACAAAATCGAGATTGTTTTCAGACCAAAATCAACAATTCTGCGATTAAACTTTTTGGGAAAATTACATCTTCTAAATTTTTCTTGCCAGTATGTATTACATATGTTATTGAAGATATTTATTATTATTGGAGAACAGCAAACATAACGATTTCGTTTACCAAATTCACCAACACGTGAGTATTTACGTGGTATAACTGATATAATATACTGGAAATACCACTCGGAATAAGACAGTTATCTACGCAACCAAGATTATTCTGTTGTATCCGAGCCTATCCAGCCTATCCTATGCGTTATTATAGTTTGTTCTGTCATTTATTCTATACCCTGGTAATACCACTATTCTAAAAATGATCTTGATTTGTACTAGAGATAAAGCTTATCCCCAATTGTAAAGCGGCCCTAAATGAGGTTTATATATTTTCATACGTTAACTATCTAATTACGCTGAGTGAATACAATAATTCTCTCATCTGTATACCCTAAGACATAAATTTATTTATTCAGCAAGTCTTCACTATTGCTTTCTTTTATCGAGATATAAATTAATTCGATAAGGGATTGGATAAACAGCATGCGTATGTTTTACAGATTTTGCTACTACAGTCAAACGCTACATGCGGAATCTAAATAACTTTTTTAATGCTAATTATTTTGTTATAAATGTATTACATTAATTAACGTAGCTTTATATGTAGATAATTAATGCTTATTCTTCGTATATTACATAAATAGGAACGTTCTAGCTATTGTTTGTATGCAGTATCTGCAAGTGAAAAAGAATTGTATTGTCGAATCGAAACTGATGATAAGAAACCTGCTAGCGTGTAAACTGCAACACGCTACGATGTTGCCTTGTATGCAAATAAAGTAGATATAAAAATACTGTCTCGCCGGAAATACGTTTCCGATTTAGAAATCACCATTGTCACTAAAAACTATTACCACGTGGCTTCATTTTATTCTTCACGCTTAAAATCACTGCTAAATTCTGGCGCACCTATTCAGTTAGTCTCTTAAATGTGTACAGTGGCAGTCATAACTTTAACAACGACAGGCAAATGCACATTCGGTTTTCCATTTTAAAACTATTCAAAATGATAAAGTTAAAAAGAAAGCAAATAATATTTGCGAATATTCGAATTTAAATTAATATGAGAAAATTAATTGATAATTGAATTCTAATACCAAGCGTAAATAGGCTGGTAGTAGCCTGTATTTACTATTCAATGGAAAGTCGATACCGGAGCGAGATTGCGTTAATTTTCTCGGTTTGACAGTGGATTCTAAGTTAAAATTCGATACGCATTGCTCGATGTTGGAGTGTAAACTGAGTTCTGCATTCTATGGTATTCGAAATCTTAGAAATAGCATTTAAGTCACTTAAACTATTTTACTTTGCATACAATCTCGCCTCCGGTATGGCTTGATATTTTGGCGCTCAGTACCGAGTGCTAATAGAATCTTTGTTATGCGAAAAGAAAATAATTCAATGCATGTTGCATATGGTACCATCTCCGTCATGTCGTCCATTATTTAAAAAGTTGAATATTCTTCCTTTTGCCTCTCTATACATCTATGAAGTGTTGGTATTTTTGTTAAACTAATGAAAATTGCTGTAAGAAAAACTCTGACATTTATACGGTAATGAATACTTAGGCATGGTGACAACATATACCTCAATTAGATTATAGAATAAGTTACCATTAAATTTTCGAAAAATAAATTTGAAATTAGTATTTAAAAATCAATTAAAGATCTATCTACATGACAAGAATTTTTACTCCACTCAGGAATATTTAAATCACTGACTACAAACACATATTTTAGTTTTCTTTGTCATTGTTTATATTTATATTCCTTATTATATTAAGACTGTATTGTATTATATTGACAAAACTTGAACCATGACAATATATTATTATTATTATTATTAAAACGGAAAATATTAGGACATCTTACCGGGTTTGTTGTAAAAAAAATATGCTTTAACTTGAACTGATGACGCAGAAAATATACAAATAATTGCTGATATTAAATTTGCATATTGAATAAAAAGAAGAAAAAATGCAATCCATCAAAATTTAATACTACATTTGACACTTTCTATCATTAAATGAGGTTAGGTAAATATATTTCTGGTGGCACAAAGATAGTTTAGGCTATGCGGCCAACGCACTTAGTAAGGTCCAGAGGATTGCCTGTTTAGGCATCACAGAGGCCATGTCCTCGACGCCTACTGCGGCGATGTAGGCGTTCCTCAGGCTTTTTCCGCTGCAGCTTGTGCTGTGGTCGGAGGCAGTCTTAGGAGCCTACAGAGCAAAATGTAGTGGGTACAGGGGTTTCTCCGTTAAAGTGGGAGATCATACTAGCATATTCACCTACATAGAACAGACAGTACCACTGTCCACGAGGACAAGATTTCGCCCGTTTTCAGCTTAAGTGGGGATATAATGTAAACATCTCCAACAGAGAGACTACAAAAGCCAAATCGAGATGGGAATTATCCCGCTGATTTGTGGAAGGCGAAACAGCACGGAAATTGGAATTTGAAGAGATGGAGAAACCGAGGGTGAAGCCTTCAGCCTATAAAGCTCCTGGTCCATCTTCTAAGCTGAAATAATTGCCATCCAGACCTACGCAGAGGGCATATGTAAACCTCTCGCAGGTTAATGGAATAGTGGAAATCCTTTCCTACATGTGGAAATTTCCTATGGCAGCATCAAAGCCTTTGACAGATCCGAACTCGCATTACTCCAACTGGAATGCACTTGCCGGCATGAGACACTGTAAAACTCTCGAGATTATTTTATGAGAAACGACTGCGTAAAGCAATCTCTACACTTACATTTGGTTGCGACCCGTGGAAACTATACGGTAACGGGCTCATAAACAGACAAGTATCATTGTAGTGTTAATACCAAGTAAATTTTATTACTTAAGTGATCCAAATAACAAAGTTGCATGTTTTAATTAATATTTACTTGGGAATTATTAACTATTAAAAGTATACAGTAGAGATTTAATGTATTTACATACTTATTAAATACTTAGTTGTTTATATTACAGTGTGATACAAATCTTATTTATATCAAAATTAAAGCTGTGATAATGTGCCTTACCTCATAGTACTCCTTGTATAAATATCCACTTTATCTAAATGCTGCCATTTTCTTATAAATAAGCAGTTATATCTTTTATATTCAAAACACTGAAAACAAAGACGTACAATTAAATCAATTGTGTTCGTCCAAAGCGTTACCTCCACGTAAAAATTTTCTAACAACGTTTAGAACTTAACCATGCACTGTTGAGCGAAAATAACCGTCTATCATCGCAGAAAGGTCCACAAAAGCACCTAGTTTTCGATAAAGTACAGACTCCTACGACTTATTTTTTTGAGTAAATAAAATTTTATTTTTTTTTGATATAAAATTTAAGAATATTTTTTTAATATGAAGTAATTTATGGTAAAATCTTAGAAAGTATAAAAATATTTTTTAAAGGTAAAAGAAATAATATCAATTTTATATTTACGCATAATTTTCAGCATGTATTTTTGAAAATGATTCTACCTGAAAATCTTCAACCTGAAAGTTTACTATGTATTTTGCAATTTTATCATTGCTGCTTAAGTCGCAGTTACCCGGTTGCATTTGAAACGATTCAGAACAACGCGTACGCACCCACGGTTTTAGTTTCCAATCACAAGCGTTTGAATTAACAACTACATTTTATAGTGTATGTATAATTAACTAATTCCGGATTTTACGCCAAATTCTCCACTTTCAATATGAGCCTCGAAAAATATCATACCTTACATACTATAATGATTAATACATTATCATAGTTTAGAAATATTTCTATAATTTTACAAGTTATGTTATTTGGTTATATTATTAGCTCAGATGGTAAATTAGTAGAGCTATGGGAATTAATAATTTAATACATGAATACTAGTACTGGTAGTTAGATATTTTAAGAGTTTATACATATGAATAAGTAGACGAGGTTTGGAATGAAAAACTAATCAAAATTGTAAGAAAAACAAAAGAAGAATAATTAGTCTGGAAAGAAAAATATAGTTGTCAAGAATGAAAAAAATTTGAATAAAAAAACGATATTGAATGAATTCTAACTATATGAAGTTATTGTAATAAAACAGAATAAAAAAAAGTTGTTTAGAAGAACAAAATATAAAGAAGGCTACATCAAGTACCTAATAGCTGAGAGAAGAAGATCTGGCACTGATCTTAATTGGAACCAGCGTGATTTTTTTTGAAGATAGTATTTGAACAGACCTGAAGTTGTGGATTTTTTTTTCGTTGGCATACCGAATAATCCGTCTTAGTACGAGGTACGACAAACTATGTATATTGTAAAATACTGTGCACATATTTTAATTATTAGTATTAGTAAGAAAAGCCGATAAGAGATCATTTTATTTAGGCCGAACTAATATTCGTGTCAATGTCAAAATAAATTCGACTTCATTCAAAATTCAATTTATTGACGGGACTGAGTATAAATAATTGTAACTTGTAAAATTAACGTAGATTAACAGATTATTTACATATTTGGTTTTGTTGTTAATATTTACAATTTAGTCATGTGTTAGCAGAAATTTTGTTCAAACTTTTAATAATATACTAATACACTAAATTGATATTTAAAATACACGTTTTTTATTATTATTATTGTTATTTTAAATAAGATTTGACTATGTATTAATATTCTAATCATTCAGATACTGGTAAGTTTGATTTAGGAACCGACGGGAGATTAGACTCATGTTCGTATTTTCATAATACCAATTGGATTATATTTTTATTTATCTGGTAAATATACGTAAAGTAACAGATATTACTCGTTATAATACATCAATATAAATTCTGTTTATTTATTATAATTAGTTTGAAAATCCCATTTCAATTAGACAACTTACTATTCCAAAAAGCTCCCTGATCGATTTACATGCACACTTATGAGTACTAAATGCATAATTTAGTTTGTCAGTTTTTGTTAGCTTTAGCAGAAATTGCTCTAAACATTATAAGGGATTAACAAAAAATCCAATTAATTTTCTAAAAGAAATACATATGTACAGTGGCCAGCTTTTAAATCGACACCACCGCAAGCTAACGTCGACCTTATCTACTAATAATAATATCTACTATAAATCCTAACTGAAGGAACACAATGTAACCCTCTACATTGTTATTAAGGTTTAGGAAATTCCGTAACGGTATCGATTATGCTGCTGTCCACTGTACAGCTTGATCTACTAAGTAATGTCTTTCCGCTCATGCTCGTTTGATCGTTTTCGTAAATGCCTCTAGAGATGTATAGTTGGGTATTAAGAATGAAGAAAATGTGATATGCTCTTCTAAAAGGGAAGACATTACGGTTATATGTAAGCTGTACATATGTATTTCTTTTAGAAAATTAATTGGATTTTTTATTAATGTATTCTAATCTTTACAGCAATCACCGAATATTTGTTGTTCTTAATTCTGTAATAATAATTAATTGTAATTATAATTAATTCTGTAATCATCGTGTGATAGTGTGTGTAATTATTTGTGTAACAATTTTTGCGCTTTGTGGAGTTGTTTTATTTTGTACAAAAGTGTAAATACAACGCTACTTATGCAGTCTAACTGTTGTGAGTAATATAGTATATAATATGTATATAGTAACATAGTATATAGTGTATAATATATAAACTTGCAAATTACCATAATCAGATCAGACAGAAACATAGACTAAACAAAATACAACGTTTATTATTATGTTAGTAGCTATACCACTTTGTTCCATGTAGAACTGTAATAGTAGACTGAACAGTTACGAAAAACAATTTTAGACTAAATAAAATGCGAGTATGAAGCCAAAATTTCCTATCGAGTTTTTGCACTCTCCTATATTTCTACATTTATCTAAAATAACTTTATATAAAATATTTAGACTTTGCTGTGAAGTAGTTTCTTAGTCTACCATACGCTATTGCATGAGAAATAGCCAATCAAATATTTAGCGTAACGTTATTAAATAGAGTTAAGATTTAGTAGACGGTGTGCAAAACTTCCTACAAAACGCGGTTAACACAGATTAGTTTTACACACTAAGATTCTGAATGTTTTTAATATCAAATTATGGAGACATGAATGAAGCAATAATCCCAATTTCAGAAACAAAGTTATATAGCGTCCTAAAAGACAAAATGTCATTCACAAGTGATCATTCTTTTCATCATAAAACAATTTAGTGGGACGCGCCATTAGTCACAAACAATCCAACCACTGGAGTATTACAACTAGCTTAGCTTTATATAAATTCCTACTATTTTATACTGAATATAAATTATATTAGATCGTATTCTAACGTCAACTTTATCAAATATTAAATGAAAAATGATACTCCCTCTGTCCCAAAACATGGTATACATTTCTCTTTTCTATTTGTCCCAAATTATGGTATACAAAACTTTGAAAAATGCTTTATTGTATTTATAACACTATGTAACTCAAGCTGTAACTTAATTTAAATGTATAATACATTAACGAAAATTTTACATATTTAAACACAATTTAGCTGTTTCAATGGCAGTTTGGCTGCACGTAATAGAAACAAGTAAACGTCCGTCGCGACGAGGTTTTTCTTTACTGATGTGTTGAATTTTATAGTCGTTACCTCCTGAAGCCAACATGGTTGACTCCATGCATTTTTGTAGTGTCAAGAATACATTATCTAATTTTTCTTTAGTTAATGTGTCAAAGGCATTTTCAGCACAAATTATTAATTCATCCATAGTTTTTGGCGATGCTTGGTTCTGCAAAGACTGAATAGCATTGAAGAAACCAAGATCTAAAACATTCAAATCAGGACTATTCGGTAGCTGTCATTTGAATTTAATACACCATCCATCTCTTGATCCTTCTACAAGCAATTCTGCATCGTTGTCACAAGAATGCGGTTTTGCGTTATCTTGTTGAACGTCTTGGTTTTATGCGCTTTTGAAAATTTGGATCTAATGGCTGGTAAAAGGTTACGATAATCATCTTTTTGCGTACTGCTGCGTTAATAGATTCGATGTTTTTGGACACCATTGTTCCTCTTCCCCGATTCTTGCTGGTTCTTTTTGCAGGTCCTTTCTAAATAAAAGGCCAGAGTCTTATTTTGTTTTGCCTTTATTAGCATTGTTTTCTGGCACTATGATAGCGTGGTCTGGCAACTGCAGCCATAAACATAACTTTAGTTATGAAGCGTTTGCTTTTACAGTACCTTTTTAGTTCTGCTTTGTTTAGCAAGATGTAGTATGACCTTTTAACTTGCGATAAGTAAAACCACTTTTCGTCTACATGTACATACATAGTCGTACACGTCCTCAAAACGTCGATTTGGTTTAACTTTCGACAAACAGAACTCTAGTCTCGTTCTTTTGTTACCTTCCGTTAGTAATGGCTTCACTGTTGAGTATATTCTTTTCAAGTGTCGTCCTTCTTTGAAAATGCGAAAAACGGTCGATTTTAGAATGTTAATTGCAAACGGCAAACTGCGAATTATGCCACGACGATTAAGTGGAATTTCTTTGATTTTTTTCAAATTCGCCTAGCAATTCTTACGCTTTCGGCCACAATTCCTTTTCCTGGAAGCCACATCAGCAGAAATATATTCTTTGCTGTATTGGTCCTTCGCCCTATTCTAAATACGCGTAGCAGTTAGTCGGGAAACATCAAACTTCATTGCAACTTGACCAATAATACCGCTCTTCAATTTGCTGTCGGTTTTGTATTGTAACAAGAACTGTACAATTACGCTGTTCATACGCGCTTCGATTTTACGTCTCTTTTGTACATTTTGTGTAAAATATCTTTGTTTTGACACAACGAATATCTTGTTATTTTTGAGCAAACTGTTATTTTTTTTAACTGACGCATGCCCAACAACTGAACTGTTTTTAAACATAACCGCCTTATATTTCATTACAAACATCGCATGTAGATTATATTAATTTCATAGAAACTCGTTAATTTCCCAAACTTTTCTTAATCCATGAATTTTAGTGGAATGTATGCCATAATTTGGAACAGACGGAGTACATCTTTTAAATGAGAATGTTATTCACCTATTTAAGTACTTATAACATATTGAAATATGTACAGTTGCATGCAAGATAATTTTATGATTAAGTAACTTAATCATAAAATTATCTTTGGCCGGACACTTTTGCATGCAACTATATATTAATCTTGAATTATTGCGTATTTATTTTGTTCTATTTCATTCAATTGAAAAATATTTGTTTGAATTGAAATTATGTTTTTAAACGAATAATCTCCAGTTTTTTGTACTCCATTTTCTGTGTTAAGTCATTGAACCCTGAACTCTGTGATAAAGATTCATATTTGTTATTTTTTGCCTTTAAAAACTAAAATAATTGGATTGTTTTTGCATAATATATTTGTTTAAATTGAAATTGTAGAATGTTAGGGGAAAATAAATTGATCTATTATTATTATTATTAATTATATATTTATTCATATTATGGAGTTAAATAAAAAATTATGCTTTTACATAATATATTTGTTTAAATTGAATTGTAGAATGTTAGGGAAAATAAATTGCATTATTATTATTATTATTATTATATATTTATTCGTTAAATAAAAAATTATACCCGCTAAAAAAGTTAGTGTGAAGTGGAGAAAATTCCGCTTCAAGCGAAATTATGATCGAATGGGAAAATATACTCGTATATATTTTCCGATTTTAATTAGAGAAACACCTTTTTAGAATCAAATTACTCTTAACCGGAGGCTCGCATTTTATTTTGTGAAATTTTTACCTGTGTAATATTAAAGAATTGAAACCACTCTTACCACTACAGCTCTAACGCACGGACTTAGATTGATTTATATACACGCATATTTCTAAGGGAGGGTTGCACTGCTCCGACCGCCCGTCTCAATAGATGGTAGGTTTCAGCGTTTGCATCGATACAGTAACTGTAACACCGCAAAATCCATTAAAATGGTTTGCTGTGTAATAAAACTGTATTTGATAAAATATATGTATAAGCTTTATTTTAATATATGAAATTTAAATATATACAGGCTGTCCATGAATATGTGGGCAATATCTCGGATACATAAAGTTTATGTAAAAGTAACACTGTTACCTATGTCTTGTTTTGATAGGGTGCACCACTGCTGAGATATTCAACCCTAAACATAGAGTTGGCTAGGTGTTGCAATTGTGCATTGCTTTTTCATCCAATTTTAAGGTATGTAGGTGTTTTGCTCTCCAATAAGTGTTTTACTATTTATTGGACCTTAAGTGTGAAAAATGTACTCTTAACGGATTTCCATAAAATGTTCGTTTCCGAGAAAAAATAAATTTAACGAAAATTGGTAACTTTTATTTCAATATGCATTAAAATCTACTGAAAAGAAATTAAATAATTAATAATTTATGCAATTATTTATAAAATTTAATAATAAGGCAATACATAATTGCATTTAAAACACCACCTAGCCAACTCTATGTTTAGGGTTGAATATCTCAAGAGTGATGCACCCTAGCAAAAAAAGATATATAGACATACAGTGTTACTTTTATATAAACCTTATGTACCCGAGATATTGCCCACATATTCATGGAAACCCTGTATATTTAAGTATATATACAGGGTTTCCACGGCCAAGTGGGACATAGGTAGATTACATGTAAAATCGGTTTTCGCTCAATATTATCTCCCTAATACTACTTCATCCAAATTTAAGTGCCGGATATTATAACTGGGTTAACAACGAACATTTCCACAATCATAGTACAAAGAAAGTCATTTTAATAAAGCCAAAAAAATTATTATTTTTAAACCTATTGTACGTGAGTTTCTAATAAGGCTTTTAATACGTCAGTTAGTGCAAGCGGCCGTGGTGCAGACGTTAACGCGACGCCTTAATAACGTAAGACACAGATTGTTTGGGGTTCGAATCCGAGAAATGAATTTTATTTTTTTATTTTTTTTTAATCTTATTAAGTTTTGTTGTTTATTTTGACAAATGATTCGTCGTTAGTAACAATTAAAAATCAAATAATATAGCACGTGATCATTTTTTTATTGTAAAAATTATTCATTATTTACCTTAATCCTCAAAATATCGATTTTATAGTCTTCAAAATCTCTGATTTTTGTAGTGTTATTGAATTTGTAGCATTATTGTTGGAGATAAAAATTAAAAAATAAATAATCTGCCGGTATTTGAACCCTAAACAATCCTTGCATTTGCATTATTAAGCCGTCGCGCAAACCATTACGCCACCGACGCTTGCACTAACTCACGTATTAAAAGCCTTATTAGGAATTCACGAACAATAGATTTAAAAATAATAATTTTTTGGCTTTATTAAAATGACTTTCTTTATACTATGATTGTGGAAATGTTCATTGTTAACCCAGTTATAATATGCGGCCCTTAATTTTGAATGAAGTAGTATTAGGGAGATAATATTCACCGAAAACCGATTTTATATGTATTCTGCCTATGTCCCACTTGGCCGTGGAAACCCTGTATATATATCTATACGTACTCTATACACTCTGTTGCAAAAAAGTGGGACAACTTCAGTTTAACTGTGTAATTACAACTTGATCAATGCTAATGCTTATCCGTAGCACAGTATAAGTATAATCAGTAGCGACACTTCTCATGAGAGCAATGGTAATACATTGAATGACCTAGCGCCATGTTGGTAGCTGTATTTACGGCGCGTACTTTAAACTATTAGGCAAACAGGAATTAGTGAAAATGGGGTAAAAAAAAGAAAAATGAAATTTAATATAATATATTTAAATACAGTTCATGTAATGGATCTTTAGACACACGTCATTGTTTGATGAGTATATGATTTCGGTTAAAATCCTTATTTAATATCGGTGTCGAATATTCAACCGAAAAAACGTTGTAGATACAAATAATATCTAGATACTACCTTAAAAGTGTCGATTGTACCTACAAAGTATTCATTGTCATAACTTATGTCAATATGACAGATTTATATAATAGGACTTTATTAAAAATCGAAATTCATCTTATAGATGCTCTCTAAACGTTATAATCAAACGTAATGCGTGTTTTAGGTTAATGCTCAATTGGTAGAATCCTAACCATAGAAAAATCCTAACCTACTTTGTGTTATGTTTACTGGAAATGTGTATTTTAATGCATTATGTATATAGTGCTTGACTTGAAAATCGATTTTTTCATAAAAATTGATGACGTGCGTCTAAAGGATTACGAACTGTATTAAACAATATTTTATAAACTGATATTGATTTCAAAATATTTTCACACTGCACCTACAAACGTTATAGATTTTCAACCAGATTCCAAAACGTTTGACCAAAACTAAATATTAAATTACGCGCCATAAATACAGCCACCAACATGGCGCTAGGTCATTCAATGTGTTACCATTCCTCTTATGAAAAGTGTCGTTACTGCTTATACTTATACTGTGAGATTTTCTAAGTGTCGCTACTGTGACGCAGTTATGCGTAGCAAAAATGTTCCCATGTAAATAGGACGCACAACTGACATTTTAAATTCTCAGCTGTCATCGCAAAGCCATAGTAATTTATGGAATACAAATACAAAAATTAGGTGCAGAGTTATATACATTTTCCATGCAAGTTAAGTTTACATGAATATATGTATGTGTACCTACCAATTATATAATGCTAATATAAAATGTTCTTATGTCAATAAGAGGTATTCAAAAACCGTAAAACTTTTTTAGTTCAACAATTTAGAAATTGCAAAAACGTAAAGATTATGGTTATGTATATAGTATAGTTATTTAATATTGATGTTGCTTTATAGTTTCATTGAAATTTAACCCTTTATGTAGAAGAGTTGTACCACAAAATGAAGTGATATTTCCATTTCATGTCTTCGATTACATCTTACGATATTAGGTACTTTCTATTTAACACTGATCCGTGAACAAAACCGGTTTTGTTCGAACAATTTATACACAACAGTACCGGTTTTGTTCACTGATCAGTGTTAAATAGAAAGTACCTATTGCTCACAAATTCAAATAAGCGAATCGTATATACGCCTTTAACTCTAAGGTTAATTTCCAATGTTAGGTGGCGAAGAACTGTATTCAATGCTCAATCAACTTTTCAATAAATTTATCACAATATATTGATTACATTTTTGGAGGAAACAGTAATACTGAAAGCAAAAGTGCGATTTTATCAGTTTTCGTTTTATAATTATTGCTTGTTTATGAAAATAGAGAAAAACAATTTCGATATTATTCAAGTACTTTTTTATTAGAAATGCAGCGAGCATTCGAGTTGTGCAATACAGTTGCTTTTTTATGGTTATTACTCAACTAAATCGAGATATCTTTTCTCTTTTCAATGATGTAGAGCATTCAGGGTTAATTTGTAATTTCTGTGCTGATTTAGGTCAAAAATTGGGATTTTTACGTTTATTTGGATGTAGACGAATGATCTCCGACTTACAAAGTAATCTATATGTAATAATAAAAATATGTTAGAATATTTTATTCGAATTAAGTCGTGTGTAATTAAAATATATTTCCATTGATGCCCAGAAAAAAAGTCAACCTAATAAATCTATTTTATAAAAAATTGAAAAAATATCTTGTTAATTTTGCGATATTTAAGAAATCAAGGATGAATAATAAGAACATTGAACGAAATTTAAAAAAAATTATATAGTATCAATTTTTTCTGTATGGGGCATATACATTGGAACTAGTAGAATATATACACCTCTGTGCAAAATAATAGCAGTACAGTATATTATTTACTTTACGAAATAGAGGCGAAAATCGCCTCTATTTCGCTCTGTAACGCGAGTCGCACGCGATATTTCGTAAAGTAAAAAATTCATAACTTTGGAACCGCTGCAGATAATCAAACCAAATTTGGAATGTTGGATGAACAAATCATACTCTTTCTTTTAGTGACACAAATTTAATTCAACTTTCACCACAAAGGAGGGGTGATTTTTTCCACGTGTACTACAATACTTGTAACTTTGTTCATAATTAACTTATTAGAGAAATACTCCACATTTAAGCTCTTCTTGTCGTTAATGATCGATTTGTGGCGAAAGAAATCGTTTTTCATCTTCTATTTGTAAAATAAGCGATAATATACTGTACTGCTATTATTTTGCACAGAGGTGTATGTATATAATAATGGCAGGCTTTTCTTTTCTTTAAAAGTGTTACAAAGTTTGCATTATAACGTCTATATTTTAGAAGGACGAGAAAAGTTGACTTTTCCCAAAAAACAAAATCTGTGCAAAGAAAACATTTGTATCAGTTTTATATTGTGGTAAAACTACAGCATTCCTTCATTTATAAAAAAATTAACATATAGAGGGTGTCTCAGCCAGAAATTTTATTAGAAGTTTATGGGGTTCTGGTCAAAATATAAATTTGAAAATTCAGAATTATATATAATTGGTTGTTAGGACTGTGGAATTGGTTTGCAAGATCTCCAGATTTAACACCTATGGACTTCTTCCTTTACGGACGTATCAAGGCTCTGGGCTACCAGACCAGACATGGGTGAACACGAGGGAGGAATTAGAAGCACGTGTGCGACAAAACAAATGAAATAGGTAACAATGTTGTTTTAATCAAGACATTATTTAAATTCTGATATGGATAAAACATTCCTCTTAGAAAAATGCTTGGGAGGCTGAATAGAGCCTAGGATATCGGGCTAAGTGTAAGTTTCCGTCTGTTAAAGGACCTTACTATCGAGTTAAACTTAATTTTTTCGTCATCAAATGCCACAATTTCTGTTGAGTTTAATTGGAAATACTACAAAACATTCTATATTGAGATATTTTACCTTCTACAAAATTCATAAGTTGGTCTTCTTTATCTTCCTATCTGACAAGTTCTTGTAAATCGATCATCGAATCTTCTAAAGAGTTGTCATCAAAAACCATATCGTCGTTTTATCTACCTAGCGAATTAGAGCGGTTCTACTAGAATCTCCACAGTAATAATGGGTTCATCGACCGAAATACTTTTTCGAAGTGGAATGTTCATCCTTTTTTCAACGGTTTTTCGCAATGCCGTTTACTTTTGATATTGTCGCTTCAAGAGATTTAAGAAATTCTGACTAAACTATATCAGCGTTGCAACTATTACTGGGCCTACCAATTAAAACTTATGCATTCAAAGAAAACACATTTCAGGCTTCAGCATGCATAATTTCCAACATTTTTGACAAAAATCGTTAGAAATTTTCGTTTGAATGTTTGTGTTTCGAATACTCTCAGTACTTTCCTTCCACTCTAATAATACTTTCCGCCATGTTATTTTTAAAGACTCAGCATGTACAGTTATGTGTGAAGATAGGCTATTAAGGCTATAAAGGAGAACTTTTTAACCTTGCACTTTTTTTAATGTGTCATCTGGCACTAGTCTGTGAATATATTAGCATCAAACCACCCAAAGACTCTCACATTATAACAGCAGCCTTTGGAACTATTTTTGTTCCACGTCCGTCTGTCACATTTTAGAGCCTGTCTGTTTTAACAAAAATTGACAAATGTTCTGATAGTTCTGGATGCATGACCATAAAATCATTTATCCAGTCTTTCGCATTCATACATATTATCTTGAAATATTTTTATTTCTCGTTCATATTAATTTAAATAATTCTGAGAATGTGTCGTAATTCCCGTAATTTTATCGCTAATGCGACTCAACTCAACACAACTAAGCAATCAATGAAGCAGTGCTCTTCAACAGGAGTGAATATAGACTGTCTTCCTGGTTTTCTCGAATATTTCCGTTTATTTAAATTGTTCTTCCTGGTATCCTATATTTTTATCTATTCTTCGTGATTTCTTCTAATTTCCCCTAAGCAATTTTTTTCTCTCGGTTGTATAATCATTCTTGATTCAAGTTTTCTTTGATATTTTTTTGGCATTCCTAAGAAACAAAAACAATAGTAATTAATAATAATACACAAAAAATATAGACACCAATAAAATAATAATATATGTTGTGTTTTTTGACATTGTTACAAGCCAAAGTCGCCCCAAAAATCGTCAAAATTTCGCTGTTCGAACAGAAAGTATGATTATCATACCATTTATAAAAGTAACGTAATTTAAAACACTAACAAAAATACATATGAACTTGTACAGAATTAATGAGTTGATAAATATAAACAGCAACTAATGCACACGCCAAATTTTGCACATTAAAAAAGACCGTTTTGAACACCATGTCAGCACTGGCCATGTCTATGTTTCAAAGCACAGGCATAACAGCTTGAGTTGTGATTATATCTTCATAGACAACCTTTAAAATACCGCGCTTTCTTTTGTTTCAGGATGAAACTAAATTTAAACTATTTTCTACAATGGTGTAAATTAATATGTGATTTTTATTTGACCAAATGAACACTGTCTAATATTAATCCCCATTTTACTGTCGAAATTAAAAGACGCTTCAACTGCAGTTTTATTATACACTACTTTATAATCGTATTCTGCCTTATCAAATTTATGAAGAAAACCGAAATAACCAATGCTATCATGGCATTGAAAATCAACGTATTATAGATTACATTTTAGAAACTAAAACGACAAAATATGTTTTTTCTGGCAAGGTTGCGCACCGTCCCATAATAAAGAAATCGTCTCGAAATTATTGAACAACAATTTTTGAAATAAGTGGGTAGGACATTTGATACCAATTTGCTTCTTTTTTAGTGGACATACTAAGAGTAATTAATACAAAATAAATCAACTGAGAAGAATTAAACTCTACATTAATTCGGCAAACGAAAGTCCTATAGTCCCAAAATTTCTGTGTATGTTATACAACCGCTAAAAAATGGAAGTTGTTTGCAAGTATGAAGTTTCCCACTGATTGTTTTTTTTTTATTTAAAAACCGTATAATACTGTGTAAAGTAAATAATGCTTTTGTAAATGAAACATGTAAAGGTATTGTTTTATCTTAGAAAAATATCTTTGATGAGTTTCACGTAAAATTCATAGAATTAATTTAATCCGATGGAATACCGGATTTGCGTAGATATGCATACAAAATAGCGACATCAAAGACCCTGAAGTTACAACCGCCTTTCAAAGGATCGACCGATGCTGTTTAGTAGGCGTCTCACAATTATCCAATTAGCAGCTAGCGCCCACATTGCATACATGTTTTATCATTTTCGAAGGCGAAACAGTGCATTCTCTGAGCAAATTAAAATAAGTACTTAATGATGTATGGGTAAACATGTATTGCAAAGTACCACTAGGTACGACATTATTATATTATACAGCACAGCTCTAATTAAAGACTTTTTAGTCGTTTTTATTTTGCGTTTAAATATGAGAATTTCTTCAGAACGACAAATGATCAGAAACGTCAACATTGAAGCGAATGCCCGGCATCATAGATTATAAAATCGTTATTGAACCTGACATGTCATTAAGTTACCAATTATTAGCATTATTATATTAATTAGTGCTATTTACGAGGAACAAACTACAATTATTGAGAATAGAAGGATTGCCTTCCTTAGTTTAAAAGCGTTCCATCAGCTGTATTCAGGGACACTATCAAAAAAACACTTAACGGCTATGTCAATCTCTTCTACTGACTGGAACTTTTTCCCTCTCAAATGTTTTTTGAGTATAAAAAATAGCCAGAAGTCACACATCGCCAAATCCGTTGAGTAAGGAGGATGTTCTATAATTTTGATTTTCTTTTCCGCTAAATGCTGAACTGATGTCTATGCTGTATGAGACGACGCGTTATCATGATGTAACTTGGCACTTCACTGAACACAGTCTTCTGATCTTCTAATTTAATTGCGGCCATCAAACCCGTACTTCTAAAAAATACTGCGTACATAACTTTTTTCATTGTTTTTTCACCATCGTAGGGGTTTCTTCATCTTCTTGTATCCAGATGTGGCATCCCTCTCCCTCCGCTAATGACTTGTTCAAACCCTCGAATGATTGAATGCTATGACGTGAGAGCCTCTCCTCCAATTACTTTGTTTTGGTTACTTTAATTATCTAGTAACTTATCATATTTAGTGACTGCCTAACAATTGTAGTGTCTTTAACTAATCAGCGGAAAATTCTTTTGAACCAAAATGCGATAAGTAAATTGTTCGTGGACCTGTAATGGCAAACATTATTAGGAATACAAATCTTGAATACAAAAAAAACTAAATGTAATTAGTAATAATTAGAATTAGTAATCACTTTGGAACCTATGGAAAAAGATTTTAAAACGGTAATTGTGAGTTGTAACTCATTATTAGACCTGGCAAATAGCGCCAACAATAACACATGTCTAATTAATAGAACTTGAAAACTAGAACAGTTAGAATAGTGTTGTTCCGGACTTTTTCATAGAAAATTTCATGCTTTACAAAAAATATTTTACAAATTTTTTGATATCTTGGTCTGCGCTTAAAAGGCGGAAAAAAGAAAAGCACCACGAAAACGCAAAATCTTCATTTTTTCGCCTAATGAGCTTTAACGAGGCGACATATGAAAAAGAAATTAAGCCTTAAGTCGGGTTGCTTGAGATCGAGTAACGTTTATCAAATAACACCTGGTGTTTTTAAATTTTATTTTAATAATTAATATTTTTATTGGAATGTAATAACAATAAGGTTCCTTAATACAACTGATGTCCTGGTTGGATGAGACTTAACTGCCTATTAGAAAACATTCCTTTTAACATGAACGGTAAAAGCTTTCATTGAGGTTTCAATATTGAGATAGACGTTAGAAAATCTAAGTGTCATCTGTAAAGTACAGCAACAGTAACATGACGTCAAGGATAATTAATGTAAATATTATGTCCATTCTAAAAGACAATGAAAATTTGAAGAGGTGTAAATATTAAGGATGCTCTATCAGTTACAATATTAGAACACATTTTCATTCAAGCTACTTTTTAAATGAAAAGAGAACTTGACAAACTCTTAACGCCTAGTTTTCCTCAATCTAAGCTAACAAACATAACACATCCTCCAACAGGTACGAATCTGTCGAATATATTCGGCGATGAGCACATAAAATGTTGCTTTCTCGAATAATTTCTTTTGTGTTTAGTTATTCAGTTTATGCAAATACTAAATATTAAAGAAAAAATAAAAGTTAGTTTTTAAATATAGAGTTACCGAGGACAACAAAAGCAAGAATAAATATTTCATATTCTGTCTCAAAATGAAAATTTACCACTCTAAGCTATGGAGTAAATTTAAGACACTTAATGTTGTATCTGTCTGCACGTTGCAATAAATATAAACATATTTCGTTACGAAAAGTTATTTAAACAAATATTGGTATTAATAGAAATTAGTCTTAACATGACATTTTATCGAAAAGAACAGATTACTATCAAGTGTACTTATATACATATGGTGTCCCTTGAAACTTTCTGAAAAGATGTGTACACTATAATTAAGCATCCATATGTAATGTAAGCAATACTGGAAATCACCTCCATAAAAAATTAATACCAGTTGCCCAATCAGTTCGTGATATCCATTAGTGTGGAATAAAACTTACGTGGGTGTCACATTCAATCCCAGCCCTAGCTCTAATTTTCCCCTTCATAAAACGCGAGGGTTAAAATGAAAAAGCGAACTTGTAAAAGAACTCATTACGCGTAATCCATGGAGCCAGGAGGTCTGTTTTGAAATACCCGTACTGCAATATATAAAGAATAGGGAAACCGTCGAAGTTAACTAGTTTTCTCATTAAACAAATGCGTAATTTCTTGCAGCAGGACGACAAAAAGAAAATCATTACGTTGACACACTGTCGTCCTAATGCAAACGAAATCCTAACGAACATTTTTGATATAGGTATTTGTAAACAATCATCATCAAAATAATTACGATTGTGTTACTTTATATACTACATTCAAATATATATACATAAATAACAATGCGACGTATGTAGTACATGTACATACGCCCAATGGTTGTAGAAATAACTGAAAAAGATACTTTTCATTAATATTTGACATTCTTTGTACTGGTGAGGTATGGGAATGTAATATTAAGTACAAATAATTATAACTTTGTTGGTTGAGACAAATCGAAATACAGTTCGATGAAGTATTAGAAATCAGTATACTGCGGATATGCGTTCTCACTTTTATCTACATGTAAAACTGTAACTCGAGTTAGGCAATTATGTATTCTAAATTAAACTTTATTTAAAAAGTAATAAATGTTCTTTTTTTCTGCACTTAATATACAGGGTGTAACAATAGTGCGATATTCTTCAATATCTCCTTTGTTATGCAAAATACAGCAAATATTTAAATACGAAAGTTGTTTAGTTTTATGAAATTTATATTGTAAAATTGTTCTACGATATACAGGGTGTTTAGTTTGCCAGTAACCACCAGTAACTTTACATTTTTAAATGGAACACCCTATATATTATCACATTTTTGAATTGCCTGAGGAATTTTAAGACAACTTTATACAAGATAGTATTCAGTTATTTTCATTAGTTTGCAAGGTATTTACATTTGATTGAAAATTTTGACATTTAGCTATCTTCAGAAGTATGCCATTATTTCGGTAACGGAAAAATGTAACATTATAAAACTTAACATAACGTTAGAAGCATCTTCTGTGATGACAATAAACAGATGTAGACTTAAATACGTTATACAGAGTGTTCTAGAAATCAGTGTCTTTTTGAAACAATTGAATTGCGAAAATCTCCATTTTTTCAAATTGAAACACTATATTTTTACAGGTTAGTTGACAGCGAAATTTTATTACCTATCAGTATGAATAAAGCATGTATGTAGTTAAAATTAATGGTTTTAGAGATATTTCAAATTATTTCATATTTCTGTATGCTGCTATGTAGGTGCGCTCTTTAAAAGAAACTTTAGAGACCAAATATTAAATACAAATTTGAAAATTGAACTTTCTTTACTATTTGTCTGCTGTTCTGACATTTTCGTAAATCTACGTGCGTTTTAAATTGGTAATTATACATATTTAAAATATGAAGGTACGTTAACGTAATGGATCTGAAGTAGGCTTTTTACAGGTTAGTTCAAAGCGAAATTTTATTATGTATTAGTTTGAATGTAGTTAAAATGTATGGTTTTATAGATATTTCTACTTATATCTATGACCATATAGTATAAAAGATAAATTACACTTGGAATTTAATTGTTCCATAGTTATATGCTGTACTGACAGTTCTAAATATCTCTCTCTCTATCACTCTGTATATCGTAGAACAATTTTACAATATAAATTTCATAAAACTAAACAACTTTCGTATTTAAATATTTGCTGTATTTTGCACAACAAAGGAGATATGGAAGAATATCGCACTATTGTTACACCCTGTATATACGTACATAGATTCAGTTATACAAAATCATTACAAAGTACACAGAAAAAAGGCGAAGTTCAGTGAAAACTGTTTTTCAGTTTAACCTTAAATAATAAAATTAAATAAATGTCGTATGATTTTACCTGAGCGCGTTGTGAATAAAACCATTAGCATTAATTATGTACGTTTCCCAAATATCGAACATTCAGCATTAGAGCGCATCATGTGTTACAACGAACATTAACGACAATTGTAATGGAGGCATGCTCATTATATTCAAAATCTGAATGAATCGTGTTTATATTGAAACTTTAAACAATTTTAAATATTAATTAAAATCTGCTGGTTAACATGATATCCATGTAGTTAATCTTCAAGATTGCGCGGCTCGTGGAAAGTGGTGGGAAATTCTCACCACATACGGCAATGGTATTTTTTTAATGACAGTATGAAGAGAATTTCCCGCTGGCAGCGCAGCGTTAAGTAATACGGTAAAATCAGATTCAACTGTAAATGAATACAGTAAAAAGTTTATGTATTTAAATATAGATGATAGGGTACGCGACGTTACGTACTATTTTGGAAACATAGAGAGGTAAACACTCTTAAAGTAAAGTAAGTAATACTTAGAATACTTAGAATGGTCTCGCGACAATTGCTCTCTCAAGTCTCTTAGTGTTAACTTACGCTAATTCGATTTGCTCGGTAAAGCTTCTGTATCACTTACAAGCAAAGTGACGGAACTACCCCTCTCCAATTTGGATAAAAATTAATACACATGTAGAACATCGAAAAATAAGAAACCTCTATTTTGTTTTAGCTGCTGAGTTTTCGTTTAATGATTTGAAAATACATAGCGTTCGAAATTACTTTTTGAAAAGTTTTTGATCATATCTCAAGAACGACGTAAGATAATACAAAAACTAATATCTTTTATCTACTTTTATCACATGAAAAAAACAAGAATTCAAGAGCAAAAAATTTTAAAAATAAATATTTCCAGTTTAGCCATACTTTTATACAAATCTGACACTTACTGTTATTTGTTTAAATTACTTACGTTTATTGTGTACTCTTACAGATTATGTAAATTTAACGTCTACTTAAGATTCCTACTACAGCTGGGTATGAAGATTACGCGTAGGTAATAGTATCAATAAAAAATTGTATGTACATACTTATTTTAACTAATGTATTCTACATAACAATATACACATGCGGGTTCATCAACCCATCACAATCAATGAAATATCATTTGTTTATATTTAGTATCGATCGATAAACACATTTTTCTATTATTTTTCAAAACAAATTCTGATAAGATTGCAAGATAAAGAATAGTAAATATTTATAATACAAATACTTAAATATATAAATCGTTTATGTAAATGAATCTTTTCGCATTCGTTGTTTATTACTCAATATGTATTGCATTAAATGCACGTAACGTGTTAGGTATGTTAACTCGTGTAATGAACAATTATTATCAAAACTTGCTTTAAGTAGCTGCAATGACTCAACTTACAAATTTCAACAAATTGATACCCTCGATTCCAATTCTGAGTTTCCTAGACGAGAGCTTATGAATATGAACATGATGAAGTAAATTATGTCGCCGAAGTAGAAATATATGATTCTGATCAAGATCAAAGATTTAGCAAAACTTTGAACTCACTTATAAAATCATGGACTATAAACAGAATACAGCCGAATTTCGAAAGAGTGGAAGGACTGGAGAATTATCTTTTCAAAATGTCCAGAGCCTGAAGGTAACTTAATTAAGGTAATTAAGACAGTAAAACAGTCAGCACCTGCCGAGAAAATAAGGCGCGAAAGGTTGTATCAGTGCCTTAAATGATTACTCGTGATGACCATTTTAATAGATGGGTAATGAAACTCAAAAAAAATATGCTTTCCGAATTTTCAGGTAATCCTTAGTTGGGCAATTTACACAAATCACTAGTTTCAGAAAAAATTACAAAATTTCAAAATTAAGTAAATAATGTCACAAATACCGCTGTAAAAGATATAACTTTGGTCAGGTACACAATTTAATATCTGAATATGGGAATCGAATATTGGCCCTACAAGAATCTAGAAAGGTAGATGCTGTTGTTCATTTAATTGCAGCGATTACGCAGCAAAGAATTTCCATTCGTCAAAAAATATGAGAAACTAACTAAACAGTTGGTGCTAGAGTTGTCTATATTCACATGACATTGGCTAAAAGACACGTTTATTATTAGATTCTTGACCAGGACAAAAATGTGAGGACATCGAATATGCTGTACCACTTATGAAAATAATTACATTTAAGACCATTACTAAAAGGTGCCATTGATATCGTATAGCCTTTGGATGTATGTATACGATTTTTTCTCTTAAACCTGCTCCATGCATCACCGCCCGAAAGGCCTAACACGTGCTAAGGAAGACCTTGCCTTCGTAAAAGACGTTTGACTTCAATCACCCTGCTGCTAGTAGGAGCTGCTCCAAATGAAGATAAGAGGGCTCATGAGCTTCGCAGAGAGAGAAGGATCATCAACATCATTTGATTCAGCTGTCTGTAAGATACAATATTTTACACTTGCAAGACTTAATGGGTCTGCATTTTCCGGGAATCTTTGAAACAGCAGTGGATTTCTCTTATAGCAACACGTCGTTATAAAATTTTAATGTGAAGCAGCAGCCATAAAACGGTCTGGATGGTGTAAAAAATATTTGTGCATATAGTACTTTGCTGAGAATTACTACAACTGTAAGGCTGCAAACCTTAACGTAGTAGAACATAAGATTTATTAAATAAAGTAGGTACTGTACGTTTTAATATAAGAACATTATGATATGTATTATTATAGAAAACCATAGTTACAATACATACAAACTTTTTATAGACACTAGCACCCAGCTAGCACCTACCCCTAATCGTCACATACCAGTTGAAGCAGAAATCCTACATATATGTATGTTGAATTTACATAGTCTGTTAGAATGCACAATAAACTTTTACGGTCATATTTATACTTCGTGCTGGAGGTTGTGCCGATGCTTGAGCACGCGATTTTGACATATTTGCAATGATATTTACGTCAAAATCGCGTGCTCAAGCATGGACACAACCTCAAGTACGAACTATAAATATGTCCCTTAGTGACTGAAACAAATGACTGCAAGTGTCACATTTGTATGAAAGGACCGACGAACGGAAATACTTATTCTTTAACATCATTTTCGCTCTTGGTATGAAAGTCTTGTTTTTCATGTAGATGGATAGATAGTGTAAGAGATAATCACATCCATAAAGTTAAAATAGCGATATAGTGATATCTTGTATCATTATTGAGATATGACCAAAAAATGTTTTCAAGTGCACCCTGTTTTCACTCCACCTTAAACCAAAAACCACAGCTAAAACACTATAGATGTCTCTTATTTTTTTATGGTCTCCATACGTACAAATTTTTATCAAAATCAGAGGGAACAGTTTTGTCACTCTGCTGCTAACATTACCATCATTCCATCGGTGACCTCAGAAATCAGAAAATTCCAACAAACAGTAACACTTCGCAAGCTTTTTCTTTTTGAAAGTTTTACACACATTTAGCATCGATCACATAGATACAACTTACAGATGAAATATCGACTGATAATACGTAACGGCATTTTTCCTATATCTTAACCGGCTACAGCCTTGGTATCGTTCATTTTCCCTTATATTTTGAAGCGGAAGAGAGAGATGAAAAAGATTTTAAAATTGTCTCATTTAAAACATCGTTGGCCTTATATATTATTTCCAAAGACGAATGATGTTTGTAACAAACTTACTTGTGCCGTATAGTTGAGTACTGTCTTAATTGAGCATTCTATAACATACTTGTAAATCGCTGCTGTGGGGACTGTCGTTAAAAAAAATATAATGTGTATCTTCGCGAATATTTTCAAAAAATGTTAAATTCTTGAGTGATCCCTACCTCGAAATAAAACGATTCATTCAAAAACATGATATATTTGGTTTTACACGAAGATAATCTTTCATTCTGTTGTTAATTTGAAAACGGACCGTGAACTGACCAGGCTTAAAAACGTTAGCTTGAACAATGCTGTAGATGTTACTTCAGCCGTTCGCAATACGCATGTTTAAAGCCAGCATCTTTCTTTGTTACATTTTTTTAAAGGTACGCAGGAAGTAATACTAATAATTGTAAGAAAATTATAAAGATTTAAAACTGGAACAGAGGTAGTTTAGAATAACGTTTCCCAAAAACCTATTATAAACATTAAAATCCGTTATACATATTACAATTGCATTATGGATATTTACGTAATTGTTTAGGTGCAAATGCCTACTTTACGCGTGGCTTTACTCGTCGATTTATTAATGTGATTATGGTAGTTGTAAAGTTAAAAAAATGTACTAAAATAAAAAAGATTCTGGACTGTTTTTAAAAACACCTGACAAAAAGAATATCATATTAACATATTTTATTCAATTATGTAATAATATTTGAAACATGGTTTTATTTAATTTATATTTTTGCTCATTATGCAAAGCGTCCATTTTAAAACGCACAAGAAAAACACATTTACCCGCACAAAATACACAACGAAAGCTAATCGCATAAACAATATAACTTAGAAACCACTGCAGCTGCACGCACCACAGATAAAAAAATATTGCATTATAAATTAAATGCTTTAATATTTACATTAATATATCAGTTGTTCTTATGCCAATTATTATTCCTATATTACAGCATAAAATACACTCCATGTATTAATACTTACTATATGAATGATTGTTTGAATAGTAGGCGTATTTCTGTATGTACAGCTAGTCAGTAAATATTAATAGTGGCATGATTTAAGAAGACAGTTTAATCTAAGTAACTCTCCTCTATATATGGATTAAGAAGAACTGTGCGAGTACGTAGAACGTGCAAAATTAAACCAACCTCCGATGAGAAAATACATCAATTCCATTTCTGCTCGTAGTACTCTCCTCCGCAGGCTAAACAAGTGGAGTGTGAAGTGAATTGAAATAGGCGCTACGTTGAGAATTTGAGCACGCCGCAAGCCGAGCGGAAAGATATTGGGGTCGTCCAGGGGAGATGGAGGAGCAATGGAAGGGTGTCGGTTGGGTGGATGGCGTAGTGGTGGTGACGGTGGGTGACGCGTCTGCCGTCGCTACGCTCGGCGTCGTCTGCAACGAATCAATAATGGCGGCGGTCGTGTCGACCAGCATTTTCTCCTCCAAGAAGGATAAAGAAAAATGGAAAAATCGGAGAATACGGAGAAGGGAACGGGAAGGTAAAACCCCAACTTGGATAAATAGTAAAGGAGAAAGTGTTTGAAAATTGACAGCAAGGCGACAAAGCCAAACAAACAGTTTAAAAAAAATATCTAAAGTAACACCAAAGTACATATGTATATCGAAGTATCATATAAATCAAAAGCAGATTAATTTGTACTAGACAAAAAAAATAAAGGAAAACGTACCGTAGTTCAATATATTTTTCATTACAGTTGTAACGTTTTGCGTACCAAAGTACGGTATTATTTAACTCCATAATATGAATAAATGCATCCCTTTCAAATGATTTTTTCGGTATCTTTAGTAAATGCAGAGTGAGAGAGAGAGAGAGATTTGCCATTCTAAAAACTGCTGATGCAAGCGACAATCACATGCCTGCTGCTTGGTTATGGGAAACGTAAAACATTTCTATCAGTTCTGATGCCGAGTAATTACATTGGGTTGGTAGAAATTAGAAATAGAAAACGCAATTTATTTGTAAGTATAATTCTAAACCTAGAAATATTGGTTCAAATACTGAATTTTTTTTTAATGTTGTGGGTGCTTAGTTGCAGTGACTCCGTAAACTGTATCGCTTGTCTGGCTATCACTGCAACTCTCGCGGTGTAGTTTTTGTGTGTGTATGTTGTGTTCAATTGGCTTTGTGACAGCATCATATCGCCTTTTATGATGCTGCGCTGTTAATCACTTTGCTCCCAACAGCGAATGGCAAGTCGATCCGGGATTAAACTCTCTGAAAAAATGTCACCGTCCCCTCCAGAGAATTGAACCCCGGCGCCTATCGTCCTCTCACAACAACAGTCAGCCGCCTAACCACTGCGGCCATCGACCCGTTAAATAATAATAATAAGCAGAAATGCACGACCACTTCACCAAAATCCATATCACCGAGCAACTAAAAAAAAATTGAAAACCAAACCATTACACCGCAGATATATGACAGCAACACATCAATACAATGGGCTCGCAGGCATGGCTGCGCACGGGAAACCTCTTTGTGGAGACTGAAGAATTTGTTGCTGCCATTCAAGATCAGGTCATAGCGACGAAAGCCTATTAAGGCAGGAAGATCATTAATGATCATCCTACACCAACAATGTCAAACATGTCAGATATAATGCTCACAATAAAGTCCAAAAAGATTACATACATCATCGACATAGCAGTGTCATTGGTCTTAAACACTGATAAAACCTATGGGGAAAAGTCAATAAATACTTACCTTTAGCAGACGAAATCAAGACCATGTGGACAATGGACGAAGTCGTCATCGTGCCCATTGTTATAGGACCGGGGAAATACCTAAAAAGTTGCACCAGTCACTTTATATCTTAAACCTAAAAATGTTATATTAGCCTCCATCTTTAAGATTTCATTCTTATTTCAGGCTTTACGATGATAATAATCCCTATTTTTATTGCACTGGACTATATATAAAATATATAAAGCCGTCGATTATATAATTTTCTAAAAATAGATAGAAATAACTCTAAATTCAATTTTTCAATTAAAAATTCTTTCCACTTACTTCCAAATTTCTATTTCATCAAGTAAGAAGATAGGTACTTTTGTTTTGCAATTTTTTAAATAAAAATATCGGTGTTATCCATGTCCATTGCAATCCCAATTAATATAAATTACCACAATAACAATTATTTACGTGGCCGGCTTCGCAGAGTATGTTATCGCTTAAAAATTGTATTAATTCATTGTAATATAAATGTACTTTTTACATTATTCTATACCACACTACAGCGATTTCGCTGTGGTCAGGAACATCAAAACTGGGTTAATAAGGAATGGGATCATATCCTTTTTACATACGAGTCAAGATTTAATTTCAGCTCTCCTGATGGACATCAAAGAGTATATGCGAAGAGCTGGTAAAGATTTGCCCAATACAATATTCTTACAAACCTCACTTTCGGCGGTGGAAGAGTTTAGGGTTGGGAGCGAATTAATGTGTACCATATTTTAGAACCACGTCTCGTATGTTTTATTTCATTTGCTGGCATCAATTTCATGGTAACGCCCACCCTCACGATGCTCGAGTTGTTAATGAATATTTGGGAGAAGTTGGAATCCATTGTATGATCGTATAAGGCAGTACACGCTATTAATCCCCATTATTTATCACTTACAAAAATAAATACATTTTGTTGATTTAATTACGATTCCATTATTTCATTATTTTTGTTTTGCTACATATTTTTTTTAAATTTGTTTAAACTCATTACAATTATTTCTTGAACCAACAAAAAGAACAAGAAAATTGAAAAACTATGCCAGTGAATGCAGAAAAACCGTATGGTCGTAAAACTGAGTTAGTCAGGGTAGCCACAGCTATGACGTCACAGTTTGTAACCGTTGAACAACGTTTGTTACCGTCCTCGAGAGGTATGTTATCAGCGGTGTAACCTACCAGATGAAAACGGCGGCTAGTGATGAAGCTAAACACGAAACAATGCAAATAATATTGAACGATAACATGCAAACAGACATGAAAAAGAAAACCAAATGAAAATAATAATTTTAATGAACCAACAAATAATATGAACGAATAAAATGTTCCGCTCAGAAATGTTAGTAATTGGTGATGATTAAATAACATTAATAAACTTTAATTTTTATTTTCTACGGTGTTCTTTAGTTGCCTCATTGCTTAAATGAAACATGTGTTATTTATTATTTATCTGTCGTCAATAATTTTATCCTACTTTTGTTATACTTGTTGCTGTCAATTAAATCACGTACCAGTTTACAAACGTCGAAATGTTTTGAATTTTATGTTTTCTGTCACTGGGTAACCGTTCTCATTTTCGTATCTAAATTTGTTTATTGGATACCGGTTGTAACTGGTGACGTCATAACTGTTACCGAGATTGGTTCAGCGGTTACTCGCGAAAATATGCTTACTCTCTCGTCAGCGAACTTTTTACCTATCGAGCCACTAGCACATGATTGTTGCCACTAATTTATCAAACCAATTTAACATCTGTGCATGCAGATACTAAATTTTTATGTAAAACAGCGGCAAGCAATATGAATGCAGTACACCACTGGGTTCCGGGCACAATAGTGGGTTTAATGGCATACTCCATCTCCAATGCCAAAATTGATAGTAGTTACTCACGGTAATACTTTAACGATGTTACATTTACTATTGAAATCAAAAAGAAGCTTTACTTTATGACGTTGGACACGTTCACAAAGTTCAACTCATTCTCCTGGAGTGTAACTTGGTTGAGCTAAACGACCCATTACATAGTCTGAGTTTGGCCACTTTCAGAGCACCAAAAATCTGTTTTTTTTGTTTCGATGGAATAAAGTTGTTCCAGGACAGTACCAAAGTTTTTTGTGCCATTGTTAGACAGAACAGTAAATATAATAATTGTCGAAGAGAATATTTTTATATAGATGCATATTTCCTAAATCATTACGTTTATGTTCTTTCAACAAATGTATTATTCAATCAACGCATTTTTTAATTGAAAGTGTGTAGTTCGACAATCATTTCGATTTAAAAATGACCAAAACATCCATAATGTTACGTAAATCCGGTCCTGTCAGGGTTGCTTGTATGAATGGATTGGCGACTACGTCTTTGTCGTCGCCCGGGGGTTGTCTGCAAAACTCGCCGCGTCATCGCACTCCATAATACCCTTCCTCGTTCCACGCAGAACAAAATACGAGCTTCGATCTGCGTTTCGCCGGAAAAAGACGAGGAAAACAAGTGTGATCGATAACACCCGGCCGTGCCTCGAAGTATTTGTGTAAGTGCGTGTGCATGCGGAGTAGTCTTCCGCAGGTCTGGCGGTCTGGGTTGTCGTCTCGATATCGGTCTTCGTCTATACCTATCTCCTTCCTTATTTTTGACCGATTTCTTGTGACACATTCCACCAGCAAGAAAAGTTCCATTACATCAATAGTAGCTCTTAGAACGCTTATACACCTTATTTATATACTGTATTATTTAATAGTTAGAGTATTATTTAATTAAACAATCAACATTTTGGACATCATCTTATCTTATGGCTGTTGTATTCTACGACAAATGGCGCAATGCAAATATACCAACCAAAGAAAAACATCTAAAACATAAATAAGATAATTTTGAACATTGGAAAAAACATTTGAAGTGAAATACAAACGAAGGTAATTAAAAACATCAAATAATTACGTACATATATTCCAATGTATTTTCAGCCATTGAAAGTTTCCACATCTTGACATTATCTACATATGTAAAACGTGAGAGTGCAAGACTTGTCGGCGAATTTGAAGAAGGTGTTTCAGGCAATTATAAATTAAAAACTGCACTATATGGATGTTAATAAACTGGGAATCGCGATAAGAGCGCGTGCGGTTATTTCACTACTGCACAGCTAATGACATTTGCAGTAATCCCAAAAAATTTCTTTTAGGCATTTTGAGATTATTTTAATTTTTTATTTTAGTATTTACAGAACAGAAATAGGTATCCCAGACTATTTGGACGATTTGGACACACACCACCAGTCTTCCGTTAAAAGCTTCTTTGAATTACATATTTCTTATATTTATTAATAAAATAGATTCAATGCAGTCTAGTCAAACCGTCCAAACAAGTCTGGAATGATTATTTCCGGTTTTTATAAATACCAAAACAAACGATATTTTTAGGATTACTTTTTTGTAAATATTATTACTGCGCAGTAGCGAAATAACCGCAAACGCTCTTCCAGACTCGTGATTCGAGAATCATCGTCAGCTCTTGATCTATGATGACAAATTAGAAAAATAACACAAGAACTTGTTTTATAACATACTTATTGCATCGGGAACTCGAGATTTTGCAACAGTACATATCTTATGACACGCATTTTTTAATACTGTTTTTATCTTTTAATTCCTGATTTACTTCCACTTGTAGGTCAATAAAACAATAAATAATTAAATACCAATTTATTCCATAACATTAATTTTAAGCTCTTGACTAGGTTTTTTTGCCATGTTTTTCCCTAGTCCTTGAACAGAATTGTTAGAGCTTGACAAAAAATAGATTGATATACGAATAATCCAAATCATTTCAATTTTTTAGTTGTATTAAATCATTATATCCTTCATTATTACTTGTGAATATAATTAAAATTCGATATATCAATGAATTTTTTTTTTTTTTAGATAATTTTGTTGATAGGCATGGCAGTTTATATTTATATTATTAGTAATTTGACACATATTAAATGTCAATTTCTTCCACTGAAGAAGTTATTTAACGAAAACATATTATTATATGTTATGGAATAAATTGGTATTTAATTATTTATTGTTTTATTGACCTACAAGTGGAAATAAATCAGGAATTAAAAGATAAAAACAGTATTAAAAAATGCGTGTCATAAGATATGTACTGTTGCAAAATCTCGAGTTCCTGATGCAATAAGTACATAAAGGTCAGAAAATATATATATTAATACTGTTTTTAAAATAATAAAATATCTGTATCCACATGTGCACTTATTCATGTCCCACTAAGTCGCGAACCCACCTTCCTTCGTTGGCTGCGGACCTTTAACCTCTTAATATAAAATTCAGCGTATTGTTAATTGTATTTGCTTATACAGAACTTTTTGATGTGGATGGTATGTCGAACAGTTGGGCTGTATAGAAACAAGCATTATTTAGTAAATTTTATGAATTTCTCAACGATAGTTAGAAAGAAGTTTTTCCTGGCCAGCAAAAAACAGCAGCTTTACTGACAGCAGTATTCGAAAGCAATGTAATGGCAAAAAAAAAGTTTTAACGACTCAATTTTTGCCATATAGCTTTACCCATGAATAGGAAAAAAACAGGAAAGCGTCAGAAAGAGAATGGTGTGATAAAGTTTGTGGATTTGTGTCTTCATATTTTTTTGCAGTCTAAGATCTCATTGATAAGCAGATTTTGCAAGGTTTTTCTTTCTACTTGTTAAGAAGAATAAAGTAATTGTCAATATCATTCTTATTACTCTATTCTTCTTGGCAAATAGAAAGAAAGAAGTTGCAAAATCTGTATCTCAATGAGATCCTCCACTGGCCAAAATTCATACGAGTTACGTGGTCTGGGCATATCGCATACTACATAATTTTTTATGATAATATTAATTATTTGTGCAAACAAACATGACTTTCTCTTAAATCCAGAATCTGTGACGTATTGTTGATTTGGGCAAAATGCTTCGGAGTCGAATAATACGACGACAGCTCCCACTCTAACCGCCCGAACCAACCGTCTCGCGGATAGACAATCGACTACAATCATTGAAGTGCGCGTGGTTGGCCCATATTTCAGCTTCTGTGCAGGTTAGAGTAGGATGAGGGGTGGCGTGGGCTTAAGAAAAAGATAAGGGTGCCTACGATAGCTACATTATTGGTATATAGTAGTAGCGAATACAGAGGTGTATTAAGGACATTATGAACCGTGTTAAAACTAAACAGAAATTCGCAACCATAAAATGAAGATGATAACACTATTACGCTATTGCTTTAGTTTGAATTACACGACTACAGTTGACTTTCTTTGCACCTAAAAAGATAAGAAAATTTCGTTTGTGTTTCAAAATTCTGTTCTGTATTTCACAAAACATATGGCAGTAATTCAGACAAAACCGGATAACCTGTAACTGTTTGAAAGATGTGAAATGGTTACCTCTTTAATACAACGGAAATAGTGTCTATTTTTAATAATTGATTTGTTCTAATTATAACAAAAATTAAAAACATCGATTTAGGGAAGTGTTTCTCAAGCTTTTTTTTATATAATAGACCCTATTTTAATCTAAAATAAATACTTCATTAAGTAATTGACCAGAAAAGGGAAGTGTACTCCGATTATAAACGATCAACTGGCCACATATTTGGTTATTCTTTGAATGAAAATACGCGACAAAATTAATAATAAATTAAGGTAAAATGATGGAGTTACTCTATTTAATAAAAATGTTGTTATAGTGGTGTTCAGTTCGAATAAAACAAGCAACTCTTCAATTTCTTCAGAACTTCAAGAAAATGTTTTAGAATACTTCCAAATAAATTTTACACCTTAAAAACAGTATTGTTGGGAAAAATTATATACTGGCAACTGGTACAACAAAAAATCTTATTTGAAAAAAACACAGTTAATGAATTTATTCCATAAATAATTCTTTTGTGTTACTAGAATAACTTATTGCGGCCACAAATCCAGAGTAGATTGTTATTGCAGCCAATACTCACATTAACAATGAAAAAAATATTTGCACCATACGTTAGTTAAGTTATTAAAACAAATTTTAATTGCATCCTCAAATGATGTTATTTTTTTCTGTTTTTCGTTGGGTTATTTCCGTGGATGGAAATAGACAAATGAACTCAAACTCACATCCATCGCCAAGTATCTCATGTCAACAGTTACTTATATCACAAGTACTGGTCTGAATTAATAGAAAAATAAGTTTTCCATACATTTTTGATGGATGCCTATACTACAAGTAATATGTTGTTAAATGTTGTTCTATTATAAATGACAACCTATTCGTTTTTAGTGTAGATTTGAATTTCATTTCTACATACAACTCTCTTAATCTCTAATTGTACTACCATGAATTAATATATGTAATATGTACTATATTCTAAGAATCTTCATACAAATTGGTAAATGTAGAGCTGCATTATTTTCTTAATTTCCGGCTGTTTTGCACCGCCTACCGAAATTTACTCATTAAATGACTTAGATTATATTAATTATGCCATAATTGATTAGCATGATTCCTTTATGTATAAGCAATACTTGCAGATATACAGTTACAACTATCTGTCTATTAATTCTAACATTGTTTTGTAGCAGTAACAGACAAGTACCTTCCCTGTTCCATATTTTTAAATTAATTTTTTTCACTACTATCTTTAAAAGACAGTTTTAGTAATTTCAGCTAAAAGTGAATGTTACTAACAACACACTCCAAAAATAACTAAATGCATTATGATTCTGTCACAGTATATATACATACGACCATGAAAGTTAATCGCAGATTTTTCTTGTAGACGAGTTGCGACGAGCAATGCTTCTTAGGAACTCATTACAGTTAATATTATTTTTGCCAATATGTAACATATCGAAAGTCCTATTTTTAAGCGGACTCTCAAATATTCAGAAATAATAAATTTCTTTTTAAGGGCTGCTAGAATTATGCGCCAATCAATACCTATTTATAAACTTCAATGGTGCGAGCAAATTAAAATCAAAATATGTTCGCTACACCAGCGTTAGTCCCTAATATGTGATTTGTGGTCAGGAACAAAATAGTACAAATGAACTAATCTGTAAAATGAACGAGAGATATACATCGTTCCCGATTGCATCAGTGTATGAATATTTTGAATGTATGTGAAATAAATTATTCTGAACTGTTGTAAACGAGGTATACACACATAGTTCTCTCGTTTCATGAGCAATGTTACAGCTGATGAGTTGTTATTTGATCGTCTCAGATAAATATGCGAAAATGTTGTATCAGTATACGCAAATCAAAATAGTATGACACATTTTCCGTAAATCGTTCATATGTGTGCTTTGAATCGGGTCTTACAACCATACTAAATTTTTCTTACTACATAAAAACACATAGAAAGTACTATTTTCTTCGTTATTTATTTTGTAATATCAAATTAAATTTAAGTGTAAGTTGTTTAGTGCGGTACAATACAATACTTCACTTTAACTTTAGTCATTTTTATCGATACTCTTAAACTAATCTTACGGAGATTTTTTAATACTTTCGGCAAAATGAACTGTGTTTTCCATCATTAGTAACATGCCTTGATTTCTTTACCGTTTATACTGATGTATTTTGACATTTTAGTCAACGCATATGAATTTTGTTTCTCTCTTCTTCATCTCCTCTCGCTTCTCCATGACCAAAAAAATCTATCTAACAAGTGCTGATTAATTTTAGTATTTAGGTATAAATGTTTTTGATCATCTACGCTGATCAAAAAATAAGGGTTTTTAAGAACGTTTCAACAATCTTTGTTCTTTGTCTTACAGGAAAACAATGTATAGTGAAATCTCCCTTGAGCGGACATCTACCGGACTATTCCAATCTGTCCGCTCAAGAGAGGTGTCCTGTTAAGGGAATAGTTGGTGATTTTTTTGGGAATATTAAAATAAGTAAGCTCATAATAAACCAATGTGATTTTATTAAATATATAAAACATAAATGTTACCTCTGTAAACCAGCACAAAATTTAAGGTAATTGAATTGTACATATATGTAATTCCTTATTACTTATATCTAATGCAACATTGTACAATAATTCAACAGGGTTGCCTGGCGAGTTGTTTTCTTAATGTTTTGGTCGTGATAGTCTAATTGTAGTGTGGTGAGTAACTCTAGTACAGCTGCATCTCCTCGATCTTGACTAAATTTTTTTAATTGTTTTACCATATCTATGGCTTATTGATAAGTCGTTAGTTTCATGTTGCTCACTTCTTCCACATCTTCATCCGATCCATCCAGTTCCACAATTTCCCACGACTGATTTGTGACAGAGGGCATCATTCGTATCTTCTGTTACTAGATTTTCGTCGAAGCTCAAAAAGGCCTCTAGGTTGCATTCTTCAATCCATAATGCTGGTGGTACTTTTCACAATTCAGCTAATAGTGATAGAGGAACATTATCATCTACCGTAAATTCATCTTCTGTGGACATGGTTTTTTGATTTCGAACAATAAGCCCAGCCTTTCGAAAACAGTTTTGAATCGTTTGTTTTGATATTTTGTCCCAAGCGTTCTTTATAAAGCAAACAGCATCTAAAATGTTAATTGATTTGCAAAGTTCATGAGCTGAATTTGAACACTTAATTTTTGCTAAAATAGTATTAACGACAATGGTGCTATAGTGCATTTTAAAAATTTTTATTATACCCTGGGCAAGGGGTTGACATACAGATGTGCAATTAGGTGGAAAAAACACCAATTTACATCCCTCGGTGAATATTTTTTTCAAAATTGACGGTAATTTATTTAAAAATGTTGCGACATCTTCCACCTTAACACTAGCTGCCTCATCAGAAATAGCTTTGAAGCTTATATTATGGCGCTTTCGAAACTTATCTAACCATCCATAAGATGCGTTAAATTCAGTATAGTCTATACTCTCAGCAATTTCTTCCGCTTTACTCTGCACTATGGGCCGTTTAAATTTGAGAACATTAAAATAAAGTTTACCTTAGTATCTCAAATTTTTACCTGACAGAGGAATTCCTTTACCTCTTGCTTTGATAAACCACTCGTAGCACATTCTGTCTACATCCGCACCTCCTTTGTTAATAAAACATAGTTTCTTATTAACATTAACATGGAGTTGCCACACTTTCAATAGATCGTCTCTATTTTTTTATATTAGCCGTCTGTGTTTTACCAATACCAACACGTTTAGCTAACTCACGAACACTAAGTTTCTCACTTTTGTATATACTTCCACTATTTCAATATTTTCCTTGAGTGTTAAATAGTTTCGTTTAGATTCCATTTTTATTGCTACGTATATGCAGAAACACACGACTGTATGAATTCGGAGTCTCGGGGAAATCCTACCCACTAACTAGCGTGCGTGCGAATGCCGTTGCGCATACCGATTTTGCAGCCCGTTTCATATACTTTGATGTGCGCTGTCCGCACAAGAGAGATTTTTTAAAGAAAACGGACTGAATTCTTGTGTCCGTCCAAGAGAGTGTCCGTTCAAAAGAATGTGATTTACTTGTAAATTCCATAAGACAAATTCGGGGCTATCAGAATGTGTCCGTATAAAGGAGATGTCCGCTTAAGGAAGGTGTCCGTTAAGGGAGATTTCACTGTATCTAGGAATAACATCGTAAGATATTAAAATTTGTGAACCTAATCGCTGACTTAAAAATGAAACAACCACAAAACACAGTCTCGACCCCACAAACGGATAGCATATTCGAATTTTCATAACTTCTTGCAGAATAGAGAGCCAATAATGGTAAAGGATGTCATTTAGTATCACAAGTTGAACACGACACGAAACAAAATTGTGCCAAAATCAGTAAATATAGCTGAAATCGGTAAACACTCGCGAAGTCCTTGGACAATAATACTTGGTTTTATCACATTTTATACGAAATGGCAATGATATGGTAGCTTTCATCATGTTACCTGGTATTTTTATAATATTTCCGTGAAAGATACTACAGTGAAAATTGCCACGTCTCCATCATCAATGTAATAATTATAAAGACTACTATCCAAAGAATTATGTTCAACTAGCGTACATTACAATAACCAATGTAACCTAAATGCACAGTAAATTTTAATTATTATTTCTACCATTAACATATGTACTTACGTACATGTAATCCATAACACTAACAAGGTAGCAATGAAAGTAAGTCTTTCAAGTCTAACAAGTCGAAAATACTGATGTACATTATGAAGCCGTCAAGTAGATATTACTTTGTTCGTCGTTATTCACAACTTTACTTTGCTAACTACATACTAAGGTTCAGCAAATTTTAGTTGCAAGTCAAGTCCCATATAGAACCACAACATATGCGGATGATCTGACGTTACTGATTACAGTTAATTTGCTAAATCATCCATAATGTGTTTAAAAGTATTTTCTTTACCTATCTTATATTAGGAACATTAAGTACGTAAGTTTAAATGAAGAAAGTACAAACTTGTCTTATCATGAGTACTGCTCTTAGGGTTTGGGAACGTTGTCATTTTCACAAATGTGGTAAGGGTATAGCAGGGAAACACGTAGAATACGCCAAACAACTTTATGACTAATATTTAAATGTTCACTGATTTTTTCTGGTGCTGGTGCGAGGATGTCTGTCTATTTCATTCAGAACAGCCTCTTCGATCTGTGGTGTTCTAACAGTACGTGGTTTACCTGCATCATTAGTATTCTTTTTAAACGTTCCAGTTTCTCCAAGACGCCTATATGAATATTTGAAAATATTCGATGATCGGGTATCATTCTATTAGGATAGCGCTCCATGTACAGACGCCTCATTTCTCTTGCATTTCCATTCGCAAGGCCGTAGATAAAATGCATGTCAGCCATTTCAGAATTAGTGCAATTTGGCATATTTACAAAACACTTGTACACCTTACAGCTTGCAATTTAAAACTTTACTTCTACTTTACATTTCTAATCTCAGTTGTCAAATTTAAAA